>VYZV01025750.1:18091-39672 GCA_013401275.1 Pandion haliaetus
AGATCTAACAACCTAGCTGTCCGGGAGACTCCCATGGATCCGTACCGTACCTAGCCATCTCCGTGCTTAAGACAAGTATTATTGTTACTTTGGGGTTATTTTACCATTATTTTTTTATAGGTGCTGTAAAAAGGTTGCAAAAAGGAGTCCTCCTATAAAGCTGCCAACCCAAGAAGGCTGAGATACGGTATGATAAATGGCTTAAGCAGAGGCTTCGGAGGTGGGTGGGGTAATCAGCTTCTATTTCCTCTCCTGATTAGCCCTTTGCTGCTGTGGAAGAAAACACCCATAAGACTCATAGTAAGGTGGGGGGGGGGGGGTTTATAGTCTGTTAAAAAACCCTATGTGTTTATATATATGTACTATATGTATATACTATACAGACTGTATATATACACACACTATATGCTTTCTCTTTCTCCTCCTCTCTAGTATTATATATGATCAAAGCATCCTAGCCTGCCTAGTGAAAAGATGTCTACTGTTTGCACGAGAAGAAGAAATCTCCTAGCTGGCAGCTGTCTTCACAACACATGCAGCTGAGCAGTTACCCGCTGTAGCCAAGTAGACAGTAACACATGCGTTGTCTATTTTAGATCACAAAGCATAACCTGGGAGAAAAGACAGACTGAATTCTGCACATTGACAAAACACATCTCTGTGCTGCTCAAACTGCTGTTGAAAAACTAAGGACAGTCCACATTTAAAGCTGCTGTGAAGATTAAAGAATGTGAGTGTGCTCAGGCACTTTGGGGATTGTTTTGATTAGTGTATGTAATTTTATTCGTATTTTTTTCAGTGGTAGAATGGTTTTTAAAAAAGGAGCCGGAGATTTGGGATTAACCTCTGAATTTTACTGAACTAAATCAATAGAGGTTTTGTTTGTACAGACCTCAGTAAGGCAGGGATTCCGCCCTTGACCATAGAAGAAGTTTCTCATTATATATTAATTTATGGTACATCGAATTGGAACTTAAAAGCCCCTATAAAGGAACAGCCTGCTAACAAACAGCCTGCTAAGCCCACTGCTCTGGGTAAATTAAGTTGAGCACTTGCATTCTGGGAATTTTTGCAAAATGTTTATCTTTAGAAACAGCTTTAAAAAAATGCCCAAGGCTATCAACTATGCTGGGCACAGCAATAAGGAGAAGGACACAGATACATGCAAACTGACTTCAGTTCTCTAAACAGGAGAAGGAGAAAAAAAACGCATTGAAACTTTAATCTCCACAACAGTGCAACAAGCTTCCTTTCTGTATTGTATCTGAATTTATAAATAAGACTCGTTACTGACTAAGGGAAGTTGATGCTATTCTTCAAGCAATGGGTCTTGAGATAAGAGTTTTGGCTACTGTATCTTCTGCTGGGCCACTTACCTTCCCATTTTTGCAGCGCGACTGTGAAATTAGTCCAGCAGTAAGCCCTTGAAACAGTCGATTTTCTGAAGGCTTATGGAAAACACAGACTACAGTATTTCCAAGTGTTTGTAAGACGTGTCAGAGGCATGTGCATTAAAGAATTGTAAAAGTTTAAACAGAAAGTGGTTTTAATTCTAGAGAAAGGTGGAAAACTTTATTACTTTAAAATACAAAGAAAACCCACTCTTGCCTCCCAGGTACTCCCTGACTCACAAGCATTTTCACAGAAGCCTTCTGGCTTTTGAACCAGTATCCTCTAGTCTTCAGAGAGAGGTTACAGAGCAGAGAGTGACTTCAGCCAACACTGCAGCCATCTGGGATCTCTGCAGGATGGGAGGGACGGAACATACTTTCACCTGGTTCCTGTGTGACAAGCTGCCCTGGATGAAGGGAGAAACTTGGCCTCAATCCCCATGTATAGCACATCAAGAATGTTACATCCCTAAATCATGAAGGCACTCTGGTACCCGGGAAAAACAAACAAACAAACCCCCTGGCAAATGCAAAACAGATAGAACCCAAAGGCTTTGAAGTGACAACCAAAACAAATACACATGTATACGTGTGTGTATGTCTATAAAAAATATATATACATATACATGTATAAAGAGTGAACAAAAATGTTAGCTCTCCAGCCTTATTTTTGCAACCAATTCATGATTTTTATGCCTGTGGCTGGCAGCATGCACAACTCCCTGCAGAGGCTGAAACTAATATTTAAGAGGCTTTGTAATACAAGCCGAAGAGGGCCACACGCTGCTGGCCCAGAGTGAACATGCGGCAGGGCTGCTGGTGCTCAGCCAGGCAGGGATCAGCAGCGAGGCTGCAGGCTGGGCCAGGCCAGCAGCATGCGAGGCCCTGCATCATGGTGCAGTACTGGAGGCACGGCCAGTTTTCAAAATTGTATTAAAAATTCACTGTAATGTTTTTAATTGAATTAAAAACAGGAAAGCACTGTACTTCTGGGGGGGAATATTTAAGGAAAATAATTTGGGTAAATTTGGACAAATACTTGTAACAAATATTTCTAACACTTCGATATGTAGAATAGATGATAAATTTCTCACCAGACTACAGAAACCAAAGAAATGATTTCATTTAACATGGCACTCATATTCAGTCTCTTGTATGTGGTGCTACTGCTATCCTCACACTTATCTTCTTCTTCTTCTAGAAAAAAAAAAAAAAAAAAATCTCATTACTGAAACATGCAGGCCCAAACCAGAAGTGATAAATGAAGAAATCAGCTTGATGCATCTCACAAAAGATGAGCTCACATACCTTGGCTTTAGGAGCTGGTATTGCTGCATATCTACTCTCAATTAAATTGACTTCTTCTCTGATTAAACCTGTTCAACTGGTCCTGTTTATTATTTTTTAAAAAAACCAGTAATTTAAATGTTAATTAACTCTTTGAACTTCAACAGCTATATTTCTACTAACGTGTTAAAAGATATACATGTACTTAATTTTCCCACTGTGTTTTATGAAGATGGAGGGTTTAAACAGATGCTGGAAAGAAACAAACAAAAAAAAGGAAGATTCATTCAGAAGTGGCATTCTTTCTTTAGAAAAGATTTCTAAATCCCAAACTAGCATATATGCATCAAGTTATGCATTTTCAGAAGTATTAGTAACATGTATTAGAGCAGAGCTTTGATGTGTGTGTGTGATCCGTCCTAGGCATTGTTCATTGTTCAACGTCTAAAAATCTTGTTACAAAAAAATATCCACATAAAGTTAGTTTTGTTAGAAGCAATTTCAGTAAATGAATCGGAACCCTTCAGGGCAGAATTTGCATACACAAGCCTACACCTCTCTCATTTCCACAAATCTCTCTTACTTTCCTTCCCTACATTTTAAAGTCTATCTGTCTACACTCTGGCCATCACTTTATATGTGGACCATTTGTAACACAACAACAAATTCATCTCCAAATCCTTGGTTAAGCAGTGAGCAGCTAACAGCTGCAACAGAAGAGCTGAAAGACAATATTAATGTGAAAAGTTTCAGTGAGCCAGTACCTGGAGACAGATAAGCGGCAAAGATAGTTGCATACTTCAGAGCCTTCTCTTTTTCTGTCTCTCTCCCCCATTTCTTTCCAGTTCTCCCATTTGCCAGGCAGGACGAGCTGAGCCCAAAGCGTAAGTTATGGGAAGCAGAGGCTAATGGCAGACTTCTCATTTAATTAAAGGAGAAAGGATAATTAGGATGGTTTCTAGCCTAAACTATATTAAAAACCAAATTCATAATTAATTCTGGCACTAGGCAGACTGCTAGTTTTCAGATGCTTCTTCTATGCTAAATTTTAAATGCGGAATCATCCCTGGTGTTATTGCTAGAGTCATCTGTTCCCACCATGGATACCTCTGTAATTTTCAAGTTTCAGACAGCAGTTGCAGGCATTCCGAAGCAATAAACGGGTCAGTGTTCTGAAACAAGTGACTCAGATATTTAAAAAAACCCAAGTATTTCTGTTACGACCAATTCCCACACAATGTTTATTTGTTCAGCGCACAAAAGGAAACTACACTTTGTTCTCAAAGAAAGCTAGCAGAGCCGCAGACATCGCTACATTGGCTCAGAGTCCCAGTAGGGCGATTCGGGCGGCTCACAAATATTTTTCCCAGCCTGTGCAGAGCTGACCAGTCCAGAGAGCTTTGACAAGGTTTTTAAGGCCAAAATTAGACCACTGTGCACAGAACGCATCTGGCATTTTCATGGGCAGTAGGCGGCAGGATTCTGGTTTAAGATTCATCGTTGTTAAATACAGTGTTAAATACAAAAACGCCGGCCAGAAATGCACCTCAGCGATAACCTGACCTGAAAGCACCCTCCAGTGCACAAAAACAAAGGCACTTCCTGCTCCTACGTGCTTTGCGTTTATGCCAACAAGCAACATGACTCACTCTGTTTACTTTTAAAGCGTGCTTTCCCTTCAAAATACCTCTGGCTGACCTGGTCTGGATGGATCCCTCCTGCTGCGGTGGCCAGAGCTGCGGTAGTGCCCAAGCCCACGAGCTGGAAGACCCACAGATCTTAGCAGTGCGTAAAACCGGGCTGCGCTGGACTTATTTTCCCTTTTTCTCCCTTTGTTTCTCTAAGATGAAGCTGCTGGTGTGTGGCTCGGAGGTTATTCCTGTAAAGCGTTGGCATTACTCATCTCACACACACACGCTCCTGATGAAAGCACATGGCAGGAGGACCTCGCAGCGCGAAGGCGATTGGGGAACCAAGTCTGAAAAACACACCGCCGTCTAAAAAACACCCGATTTGCTTTCTTACTTCTCCGTTCCTTTACTCTCTGCTATATGTAAAGGCATTACTCGGAGCACGTTTCCCCCAGGTACGACCTTTGCCGGCATTGCGCCGGCCTTTTGGCGAAGCTGTGGTGGGGCAGGGCAGCCGGCTGCAAAGCGACTTCCTGGACTCGCTGAGTTCAGGCTCCATGGAGGCGCAGCAACCGCCCCGAGTTCACCTGCCCCTTTGGCATTGAGACACCGCATGAGCTTTCAGCTGAGGGAGGGAGAAAAGAAATAAAACCCAGATGGAGTCGTGGAGCGGCTACTGATGGCCAAAAAAGCCGGGGCTGCTTTTGCAGGCTGAAGCAGATAGGCTCTAGGCAAGGCTAAACAGAAATCAGGAGATCGTCGCTGCGTCCTCAAGCCTTGCTTCAAAGCTGGGGTTTTAAAGTACGTTCAAGTTTGAAGGAGAGAATTTTTTTCTGTGCAAACAGAAGAGCATAAACCAGCATCAGCTGACATGAAAATATATTTTTCAGTAGTCCTGGTGGCTCACATAGGCTTGGAGTAGGGTGCGGTGGCGAAAACTTTCATATTCAAGGTGTCCGGAAACACCTTACAACGTTCAGGCCGCTAAAGCCGGTCTGTAGACAGCTATTGAACCAGCCTCGCTCGCAGTTCCACCTTCCCCCTGCAGCCCTCACTTTAAAAAGGTCTAATTCATAAATGCATAAAATCTGGGGAGGCTTCTCATATTTCTTCAAAAGAAAACCTCAGGGCAAGGCCTTTCTCTAAATGCTTTCTTACCTAGACATTTACATTTCAGTGAAGAAACTGTGTAGGTTTCCCAAACCGTAAGCTTTGCCAATGACGCTGCTGCTCGAGTGTTCACTTGAAACCTAGTTTTGCTTTCAAGTTCAAGATGAGAAGATTTTCTCTTCCTGCACACAGCTGCCAACTACTTCTTGAGACTTCTCAAGCGCAGCACGTTTCCTTTGCTGGGAGAGAGGGATTTCTGCTTTTCAAAGTACCGAGAACCCCCTGCACCCCAGTAACCCCGGTTACTGTACACAGCCTCTCAGAAGACCAAAGAAAATGTGAAATTGAAATAACTTGTTTGTCCCCTTTGTGTTTATTTGGTTGCTTTGTTCATTAACTGTACGTGTCTAAACCTTCCTTTCCTTGACGGAGCAGGCACAAGGAGTTAACATTAGCACTTAAGTGCAGAAGGGAGCCCAGCTTCTGGTTTGCTTCCCTCCTCACTCCCCAGTTCTCAATAAATCTGCACCAGTGATTTCCACTGGCTTTCCTTTGCAAAATGAGAGCCTCGCTAGTCATTAGAGACTTACGCCTACTTATCCTAGTTCTTTTACCTTATTTTTATTAGCAGGGTAGAGCTGGCACGTGCGCCACGCTGCTCTGTTTCAGCTTTGCAACACTGCTTTTCATGCGCGCACAAACAGGCAAGGGATCACAGCTCCCAAAGGGCCAGGGAGGAACTGAGTCATATAGTAGAGAGAAGTCTTCTGTAACTCGATAGTTAACAAACAATGCTAAGCAAATCAGAGATTACAGGCTTATAAATATGTAAGAAACTGTGTTTATAAATACGTAAGAAAATTGTAAGTGCAAATTTATATAATTATATAGCTTATATATTGCACGTAGCCCACAATATATAATTAATATAGAATAACTATACAATTATGCACAATTATATAATTTCTAATCATGGCATTTGTAACATAAAACCCCATTTATTATATATATGTAATAGAAACACTTCAGAAATATTATAATAAAAATTTTACTTGATAAAGCCAGCTACGAGCTTTCTCTGCAATTCTGGAAAGTACTTTTTAGTTGAAATCTACACAACACAGTTAAAATCTAGTTTATAGCTTCAGCACATTCACGTGTAAAAGTTTTGCCTATAAGCAAGCATTTCTAGAAGCAACGTGTCTGGGCCTTATTGTTTTGCTCCTCAGACAGGAAAAGTATTGTACAGCAGGCATCCTCAGCAGCTGCGCTAACAAGGGTCATTCTGAGATAAGGTCTTCAGCAGTCCTGCTGGAGTCACAGGAACTTCTCCTAAGCTGCTGCAAATTACCCAATTTGAGAACGTGCCACTGTGCAAGTGTAGAAAGAAAAGAAAAAGAAAGAAAGGAAAGAAAAGAAAGAAAAGGAAGAAAAAGAAAGAAAGAAAGAAAAAGAGAGAAAAGGACTTCAAGCTTTTTATTTTTAAGCAATTTTCTTTATGTCATTACTTCTCCGCACATTTCTTCCCACCTCTCTTTCTCCCGCTGCAAAGTAGCCAAACTTGCCCGACACCTACACTAGGGGCAGAGGAGCAGAGCTGAGCTTTGATGTTGAGCTCTGGATCAGTGTAGCTTCATGTGGGGAGGAAAACAAACCCTCGACCATTTCTGCTAACTAAATCCCACTCTGAGGTTGTAAGGGCTTGGCTGCACGGCACAGCAGGGGACATCAGGAGGGAAGAAGCAGCGCTGTGCCATTCCCAGAGCAGCATTACTGCTGCGACACCACAAATGTGCAGACTTTTTTCCAACCTAAAGCATCGAGGGGCTTGGATTTGGGACCATCCATTTGGGGCCTGGAAGCCCCACAAGTTAGGAGAGTTGGTTTTTTTTAATGCAACCTGTTACCTCTCAGTAGAAATACCTTTTAGAGATGTTCTCAAAGAAACCACTGACACCAAGATCATGGTGAGCTGCCTCTGGTCTTCACCTTACAGTCTCAGGGGTTGGTTTATTGCAGGATCATATAGATGGGGGGAAAAAAAGGGACAAGGCAGAGATGAGAAACTTTACAGTGAATTATACATCTTTTGCACAAAATACAGCTAGTTTATTCACAGCTGTAGTACCCTTACAGGCTAGTCTATGCACTCTAACTAGAATGTATTTGCTGTCTGGTATATGTAATACAGAACAAAATAATTTTAAAATGTTAGGGGTAAAAAATTAACAAATACACAGATCATTAAGGAAGAATCTTTTTTTGGTAACAAGAATAAGACCTTCACCTAAATTGGTGGAAGCTGGAGTCCTTCCTATCGTGCTGGCAAGAAACACGGGAGCATTAACTGTATCTGATAGGACACCAAGACTGCGGGCTACTCCACGTCTCCTTGCTGGTATTACTATAATTTCACGTTCCTTTGGAGTACATATTTCAACGGCTGTAGTTTATGTGTGGTTATGACTGACCTAGATACCAACAGCCGCCTCGCCTGTCTACTTTATGTGCTTACACTGAAGTCCTGCCTTGGCGACTGGCTCCCTGTGGACATTAGCTACTACAGGCTGGGGACTTACTTCAGGGATGAACAGCCCACACAGTGTTCACAGCGTGAAAGAAAAAGGCATACAGAAGTAATCCGGGTTTCTTTCCTTCATTCAAAGTCACTCCTCTCAGCTGTCCCCTTATGTCCTTCTCTACTTAAGCCCTCTGACAGGTGACGGATGATGCAGAGCACTTGTACGCCTGGCCGCCCCGTCTGCATGAGCACATCACAGTTCTCCTTCCCAAAAGGACATCAGGTAGTGAGCAATGACAACCAAGTCCCCTCCACAGTTTTCAGCCCAACCAAACCCGAGGACTCTGCAGGATCAGGTTATTACGGGGCTTTCGCTAGACCAAGGGGAGCGGTTTGCCAGCCCAAACTGATGGCTCTGAACTGGGGACTTACGGGGCACCAGGGAGGACATTGGGATCCAGCTGGGCGGGCACCTTCCCACTGCCGCAGCCGGCTCTTCCTCTCCTGTGCCTTCTGAGGCCCCTCTGAAAATCTTTCAGGGAAGCAGAAGAACAACAACACTTAGGCTACAGTTTACTTGTACGAGTATCTTGACAATCCCAGGAATTGTTCTGACTTAAAAAAAAAAAAAAAAGGCTTTGATTCACTAGCTTGATAAATTATTTTTATCTAGTGCTTACACAAAGTTTCCTCTAAATTTTGTCTATTGAAATTGTAGCAGCAAATTCAGTCTGTTACAGTTTCAGTGGCCATTCCAACTCTCCATCCAAAGAGCTTTCATTACTAACGCTTGCAGGGAAATGTCTATCACTGGATAAAACAACCCAATTCAGTGACTGCAGAATTTATCATTTATCTGAACAGAATTCGATGACTGCATGACGTGCTTTTCGAACCCTGCATCTAGCGCCCTCTCGATACACGTATTTCTTCTTTCTCTTTGAGGAAGCCATCTGAAAGCCGTCTCAAGTGCAACTTGAGACAGGCAGGCAGACAGACAGACACACAGGGAGATGATACTTGGTAAACCTATTTTTCCACATTCTACCTGAAAATTAGGATTTATTTGTTGTGCACATCTAACAAGCTGACGACTACAGCGCTGGCATGAGTTGAGAAAGGTTGCCTGGTGCCAGTGTTACTTTTATTACCTAAAGGGTATTTCTCAGTGTTAAAACAGCCACACAGTTTGCTCTTTTAAAGCGTGTATCTGGGGACGAGAGGAGGGCTCCAAGTGGTTTTGTGTCCAAGCCCAACGCTCTGCCATAGCCTTCAGGTCTCACGAAGCAGCAGGTTGGCAGAAGGGTGTACAAGTGAGCTTCCTTCACTCTCCGGCTCACTCCCTTCGTTAAAAAACCAGCTGAAACAGCATTTCACATGTGTGAAAGCCAACCTGTAAATGTCAGGGCTGTGGGAAGGTTTTTGTGCCATACCACACAGCACTGAGACAGTCCAAGGTAAATTATGCTTTTCTCAGGAAAAATCCTGAGCGGCATGCCTCCACAGCAACGGAGGTTTCTGGTTTGAGGTGCTGGAATTAGACCAGGGGAAAGCAAAGCAATCAGTGTAGGCTCTCACACTTTAAACACGTCGCAATTAGCATGCCAATTATCTGTGAGAAAAAAGGCCTGTAAGACCTCCAACCCTGTCTTTTCCTGGGGGAGGGGGAAGTACTTTCCGTCAACTTGCTAGACTTTGCCTGTAGCTCACAGTATTCAACTTTTTTTCCTGTTTTCAGTGGAAGTGCAAGCCACTGCTTCGCAGATGTAGGACTCTGAACAAAAGGCTTACGTTTCGTCATTCTCCTCTGTGTTTTCCTTGGAGTCATTGGCAGATCACCAAAGGTTCATCGGCTGAGAACAGCAGCCCTATGTTACAAAGCAGCTTGACCCGGCGGCCACCAAGGTGTAGCCCAGGATACCCTCCCACGCCGGGCTCCCAGCGCACCCCTGAGCTCACTTCCAAAGCCAGGTGCCTGCAAGTGACCCCCTCTAATGAAAGCAGGGTTGCGAGACAGCAAGGTGAGTACAGAGAGAGGGTGTGAGAGTATGTGCACGTGTGTGTGCAAGTGCATTTGGGGGCCCGGGGTTGTGCTATCTTCCCCGGCACGCAGCTGTAACCTTGTCCTGGCCTACTTTAGATGTTGTTCTTGGGCTTATGCTCTGCTTACCCAAGTAAAACGGGGTCTGATTTACTAGGTGTTGGCCTTAAACAGGCTGTGCAAAAGAAATCTTGAGGCTGAGGCACCTCTCGTCCCTGCTCTTTCTCCCCCCCCGCCCCCTTGTTCATGGGAAATAACAGTGTAAAATCTTGATCTGACGCTTCATTCATGGTCTCTTCCTTCCCCATTTTGTGACCTGTACCTGATGCTGCCTAGAGGCCTTCAAGAGCAAAGACTGCATTTACTGTGCCACAGCACTGGTGTGTTATTAACCATATTACACTTCTGCAACATGAGTTTAATAAACTGAAATGCAAAAATATTTCTCTACCCTCTAACAAGTGTAATTTCAAGGTGTGGTAATACAAGGTCTCATTTTTTATCTGTGATTTCAGCATCGCAAGATTTACTATTTGCACATAGGCTAATTCACGTACGAAGACATTGAGCAGCACAGAAAAGATTGATTTTGTGCTTACTGGATTCACCATCAGCTTCCAGATAACGCAGAAAGCTGGGAAGGCTGCTTTGGCTGGTAAATCGGAGGAACTAACTGGATACATTCTTTCATCGGGAAACAGCATCCAGTTCTGAGCATCACACTTTGAACAAGCAGCCGAATCTCAATCTGGAGAGAGTTCATAAAACCACCAACCTCGGGGACCCCAAGGGAGCAGAACTCATCAGAAGCTGCGGGTGACGCACAAATCAAAAGCTACAGTATAAACACACAAGAATATGCTTTTTGTGAAAGCCCAGCAGACTCCAAGGGCCCTAACAGAGTAAGCTGTTGTGAACTTGATGCAAAAACCCCAGCCACCATCAATGCCCAAGGAAACAATCCCGAGACTGCTCTGACCTACATTGCCCTTACCGTCCATGCTCCAGCTTCATTAGGCTCCCCAGAAGAGAACAGGCAGCCCTCGGCTCTCACAGCAGCAACAGCCGATGCAGCATCATTAGCAGGTCTGGCAGCCCACAGAGAAATAATTATGCGATTATGAAGCAGCGACAGCAATGACAGGCTCAGAAGGCAGTCCCGTAATCAAGTGAACGTATAGATGAGAACAATAATAGCATACAGTAACTCAGAGGAAGATAACAAGCCGGTTATTGAAATATGCTTCGAGGAGTAGCAAGATCAACTCAGATAGGAGGGAATCAAACTGGCATTTCTTTTGATTCCAGTTCAACCTCAGCTATAATCCATACATTCAGGGTTACGTCCAATTCAGGCTACCAATGGACACTCCCACAGACACCGATACCACACCGCTTCATGTATGGAATTGAGCTAGATCACTTCAGACCTCAGCTTCACTAAAAATATGTTAAAAAGTGAAATTGGATAAAGGTCTGAAAATGTTCAAAAGTAAATTTTTCTGTAGACCATTTTTGTGTTGCTAGGCAAAAGATGCAGGAATTGTCTGATTGAACCTTAGACCCAAGGGGTAGATAATATAAAACTTGATTATTGAAATAAACACTTTATGAGAGATTTTAAAAGTATTGATCATCTTCAGAAAATGAAAAGTTTTAACATATTGGAAGTTATATATGAAAAAACAGGAGCATCCCTTTAACATTACACCTGTGGCCTCATCAGCTGCACTTGGTAGCAAGTTGTGCATGTTTTGATTTTGGGGTGAGATATGGCATTTTATGCCAAATCCTGAAACCCATCAGTTTTCGTTGTATCCCATTTACAGTGGATACTTTTAGACAAACTTGCAGCAAAGCAGCATCAGCTCTTGCAGTAGCTGCCTTAGAAAAAAGGAACAGAAAACAGCAGTGTCCCTGTGGACTTTCTGGGTGCAGGTACACCTATAGTCCTCTGTAGAAAGGTGGTCATTTACTGCTTTCTTTCCAAGCCTCACATCCCCCAAAATAAGCAGCACGCATTTCGATGTCATATATTTGAATTCCTACACTTCAAAAAACCAGGCAGGACCTTCCCAGCAATTGGGCTTTTTTCCCTCCTAAGTACTGCGCAATTTAATAAATAAAATGAAATTTAAAAAAATCTCCTCCCACCTAAGCTCCCCCCCCCCTCTTTTTTTTCCTAACTAGAAGCTTTATTTTTTGCCTTTTCACCTCTGGTTTGAGTTCAGTAAGTTGGATAAAATTCAGATTTTCCCCTACCAGCACGTCTAGAGGCTGCAGGTGGATTGCGGGACACTGGACACCTAACAGCTGCGCAGCTAACCTGCGTACGGGCACTGGCCCTACATCCAGGACTCCCACACCCATTTCTGCACCTAGGCTGCTGGGCTGCCTGAAGTCAGACCCTCTTCCACAGGACCCAGATTAACAGAAAGGACTTTACTCCTCAAAGCAGAAGAGATGGTGAATATGAAAACAACGATTCAGGTCCAGTGAGAGTTCACCTAAAACACCGGTTTCGGTTTCCGGGTGGAGCCAGACACAATGCCGAGTCAAAGGACATTAATTTGTTGGCGTTCATGATGCTGAGCCATGCAGACGCCGACGCTCAGGACATGGCGCGAAGGTTTGCAGCGGCGTTTCCAACTTCATTCAGCTCTTGCTCACCCTCAGGACAAGCTGGTGGCATCGGAAAGGTGGGGAGGAAACGGCCGGGGGTTTTGTTCAGGGTTTTTTGTGCTATGGCAGATGAAAGCCTTTGGCAGCGCACATAACTCGCTGCCCCAGCCGCGCGGTTTCTGTGCTTCAGATCGTTTCCTGTGCGCTGCCGCAGCCCGTTAATTTCTCTGCGTTAGTGCTGAAGTGCTCCCCATGCAGCGAGGATTTTGGTCAAAACCAAATGAAGTTTCAGTAAGCTGCCAGGAATCAAACGCCCAGGCGGTACGGCAAAAGTTATTTTAAAATAATATATTGGATCATTTAGGTCAACATTAAGCTCCTTTATGCCTTTTGTCATTCTGTTCAAAAACAGATCCTGTTGTAATATTCCTGAAGTGTAATATACTGTGTCAGAGCATCAGTCCTATTGAGTTGCCTCAATAAAAAACTCAGACGCCACTTAGGATCAAATTCTGCTCTATTAAAATAGTCTGAGTTGTGCTGGGTTTATGCTGTTGCAGCTCTGAAACACAACACAGCCCTTCAGAAAACAGCTTTGTTTTTGTAGTACCAAGACCATGCACAATAGTTTTCTCAAAGCTTCATCAGCTCTTTGCTGTATAATTTCTCTATTTTTTCCTGCTATAGAGAATAAGCGACATGTACGAATGGCTCTTGCAACTCCGCAGATAAAAGGTAAACAGTGTTTTTATGATGCCTTTAATTTATACCCCAACAATATGTTTACTTGCCAAATTATTATGCAGTACAGCAGTAGGCCCATCTAGTTAATTTAGTTTTTCACTACTATAAGTATCAATTATATGTATATATTTTCTATACTAATCTGAAACACTGAACACAAAGAGTATCTGTGCAGGTCTAGTATGCCAAGTTAAAATTTTCCCGGTGGAAAAGGGTATATTTCAGATTATTCACCTTTTTTTTTTTTCAGTTGCTTAATTATACATAATAAGTTTAATGCCATTTTAGATAAAATCTGCAGCTTGAAACCAACCATATAATTTAGGACTTCAAAAGACATCAGTACCAGACAGCGCTGCTTTGAATTATATGATAAAACGAGCTACAAGGACTTTTAAGCTGCTAATACAACTGCTTCCCATTTACAACTGACATGGTATATAAAGAGACGTGTTAACTGAATGCATCTTTTTACATTACCTCCAGAAGAGTCAATCCCTTCGGTGTTTAAAAAGCACGTACCGCATCCTTTCGCTTGATGTGTAAAATTCAGATGACCCTATATCTTTTCTGGTGGTGAGCCTTGGGGGAGAATAAAGGAGAGGTTTGCTTGTTTAGTTTATATCAGTGAATGTTTGTCTAAAAAGTAACTACTTTCAAGTATTTAAAATAACCCGAGTCCAAAGTGGTGAAATACAATTCCCCAAACTTGCACGGTATTTGATGGGTTTTCACGGCAACATTAATTCCTGAGTGATTTGCATTACATCCGCTCTCTCTTCTACGCATCCACATCAATGACTTAAATTAACCTCCGAGAGGCTGCACGTGTATAGATGAGCACCAGGGGAAATACTTACACAGCCGGAGACGTGCTCGGTATTCTTCAGGTACCTCCTTTTGCTTCTATTGCTCCTTTCTGAGAACATATCACTTGCTTTCGTAGTGTCCCAGTGAAAAATACTGAAATTACCTGGCCTGACTAGGGAAACACATTCACGTGGTTCAGCCATTTTTCATCTGTGCCAGACCTCAAAGAAAGGCAACTTCAGCAGGGCTGAGATGTTCTAGGACTGACGTTGATTCAGGGAAGCAAATCCTTAAAATAAGTAAGTAAATAAAAAGCAGTGAGTTTATTCCGTGATATTTAAAGAAAAGAATTAAACTTGTAAAATGGATTACAGGGAAATTCCAGCTGGAACAAACCCAAGAACTGCCTCGTCCAACCTCTGGCTCAAACCAGGGTCAGCTGTAAGGTCAAGCCTGACCACTCAGAGCTTTAAATGCCCTTGATATGGCATTTTAAATAAGTCAGTAACATGTCTATTGTCAATGCTTTAGCGCCTGCACTAATACCCAGCTATCCCATCTATTATCACTGAAACCGCTGCAGTTGTAAACCTTGCCAGCAGATGCCACTACAGTAAAGTTGTTCTAAAATACATAGCCGAGTCAGGATGAAGACCTTTTGTTCCTTCATATTTCTTGGTACATACCCAGCAGCTTCACAGAATCATTTGAATCAGAAGCTAGTCATTGGAATAAAATACCCCAAATACTGCACTACCACCATCCCTCCCAGGGGACTGAGTTTTCTTGGGTTTAGCACAGAAACAAAACCACAACATTGCAAAGCATGAGGGTACTTCTTGATGCAAGCAGAAAGGCTGGGCATGCGTCGTGGTTTAACCCCAGCTGGCAACTAAGCCCCACACAGCCGCTCGCTCACTCCCCACCAGTGGGATGGGGGAGAGAATGGGGGGAAAAAAAGTGAGAAAACTCATGGGTCAAGATTAAAACAGTTTAATAGGTAAAGCAAACGCTGCACATGCAAGCAAAGCAAAACATGGAATTCATTCCCCACTTCCCATGGGCAGGCAGGTGTTCAGCCATCTCCAGGAAAGCAGGGCTCCATCACGCGTAATGATTACTTAGGAAGACAAATGCCATCACTCCGAATGCCCCGCCTTTCCTTCTTCTTCCCCCAGCTTTATATGCTGAGCATGACGTCATATGGTGTGGGATATCCCTTGGGTCAGTCGGGGTCAGCTGTCCCGGCTGTGTCCCCCCCCAACTCCTTGTGCCCCCCCCAGTCTCCTCGCTGGTGGGGTGGGGTGAGAAGCAGAAAAGGCCTTGGCTCTGTGTGAGCACTGCTCAGCAGTAACGAAAACATCTCTGTGTTATCAACACTGTTTCCAGCATGAATCCAAACACAGCCCCGTACTGTGAAGAAAATTAACTTTATCCCAGCCTAAAGCAGCACAACACTGCATTTAACCCACCCTGGCAGATGCTGAGGTGGACAACGAGGGGCACGACAGAAACCTCAAGAAAGAGCCACACTTGTAGCATCCTGCTTGCAGTTTGTGCTGCCTGAATCCTCGGAGACCTGCTGGTGCTCAGGCAGCGTGAACCATCTTGGCTCCTTCCACAAGAAAGGGACTAGAAAAGGGCTTAGGTTTCAGTTTTGGTTTGGGTCTGTTGTTTTGGTTTGAAGTTTTTACCATACACTGTTGCTTCTTGATACAAGAAACCTGGCTGTGCACAGGCATCAAAAGGCAGCAATCAGCAGGCACCAGCAGCCACATCTTGGGAAGATCAGGCTCCACCTCAGCTAAAGCGTTTTCTTGGTCAGGTCCGTTTGGTTCTCAGTCTCTGAACAACCTTACATTTTTCAGAGAAGGAACAAGCAGTGCTATTGCTAGCAAATTGGCCGGATAATACGCATCTGTCCTCAAAGAGGCTGTAGGAAAGTGGTGGAAGAACCCATCTGCTTTTCTTGGACTATGTTAGCTAGAGAAAGTTACTCAGTGATAGGAGAAGCCCGGCTGCAGAAACACTCCTGCCTGCTGCCCAGTTAAGCACCCTGAAAAGCCTGATAAGGCTCAAAATGCCGTGCTGGGGCTTGACAGTGGTGGCCTATGACTTATCCAAGAAGCAGCTTGCCACAGCGGCAAGGCAGGCAACACCACACCCCAGCCTCCCGCAGGAGGATCTTGACTTTATTTTTTAAATGAAACTTACGGTTACAAAGGCACCATAAAGGAGGTGGGAGGGAGATCACGTACGGTGAGTCATGTACTATAAGAAAGGTTGAATGACATGGAGGTGGGCCTTCAAATCGCAGAATAATAAAGGTATCACTGCTTCTGAAGACAATTGTGGTGGGCACAGGAACACATGAAAATACATCTATAATGGCTTAGAAGGGGTAATAGGAGCAAGGCGGACACTTAAACAAAAAAACATGGCACCCATGCAGTTCCTGGACATTCTGTGAACCAGGGGAGCCCACCAGCTTCTGAAAGAGATGGAGGGGGACACGGGAAAAAAGCACTCCTCCCAGGAGGAGAGACAGGGAAGTCTCCCCTGGGCTCTTGGGTTTCTCAGAAGAGAATTTCTCCGCTCATGATGCCCTCGCGGAAGGAGGCGCGTCCACAGGAGTCCGCTCCTTGCTTAATGAGTCTCTCGTCCTTTGTAATCTCACTGATCTCAGGTTGGATGATAGAAACCTACTTACGGTAACACCCAAACCACCAGCTGTGCACCAATCAGGTAACTGGAACAAATTCCTTGGGAGAGAAAGAGCCAAAAGGAAGAGCTCCTCGAGCAACGATGGCCCCAATGGCCCTATACTGTTAAGCCACAACCTGAGAAGAATGAAGCCTTCATCCTCTGGAGGTGTTGGATTTCTCTCCATCAACTATTATCTAGGCTGAGTAGTTCAGAGTTGAAGGTCTAACCCGGGTGTGAAAAGAGAGAAGGTGCCAATCACTCCTGAAGCTGTAGGTTTCCTTTAGGGCTATCAGCACTACCCTTGGGAATTAATGCTCCTGACCTTATCCTGTTCCCAAGAGGTAGTGATTTCTTCCAGTCACACTTGGGAAAAGAGGATGTCTCAGCACTGCTCCCGAGGTACTTCTCTCTCTCTCTCTGTGGACAGAGCAGACTTTTAGGGAGACTGCAGCTGGCATCTCTTCTGCAGCAAGGTGCTAGGGATGCAGTAGCTCCCCAACACACCCCACTGTGTATTAGCACCAATGTTCACCTAAACAAATAGTATTTCCAGGCTGCTATCAGCCACAGCTCTAACTTTACCAACTCCCTAAAGCCTTTTTGCCCTGCCAGCCTCAAACTCCACTAGCCATGGGATGGTACCACTTGTACATCTCTATTCTGAACACATTGCCAGGATTAGCAGCTCTCCACAAGGCAATTTTCTGTGAACCTAGATGATTAACTGTGTATTTATGGCAAATGAACATGTTGCCTCACATCAGGAAATAACGTAACTGAAACCGCCGAACCAAGATTTCCTTCTCTCTTTTTTTCTTGCAATTTTAGTAGCAGGATTTTGGGTCAGTGCTCAGAAATACAATGGTGTCAGGGTCAGATTTTTGTGAGAAGGTAAAATGCTTTTTTTTTTTACTGGCTGATTATTTGAAGAATATTTATTTTTGCCTTTCAGAAAATTCTACCAGAACATAACACCAAGGGCTGAGATGAAGAGCCATTCAGTCACTGGAGTAAAACGAAAGAAATAGAGGAATCCTTCAATAAAATCACCTAGAAGAATATATGCACTTGAGTAAAAACATCACTAATTTGCACCACTTGGTCATTTGATAGCACTGAAGCAGCAGATGCAGACCTCTTCTCCTTTGCCCCCGCCCCCAACTATTGGTATTTGACAGTACTCTATCTCATCACTTGACATTTTAACTGCTCCTTTTGTAACACAGCCTAGTTTTTGTGCACGTTCACTATAAATTTTGGGCCACAGGCAAAGCAGACTAAACACACTGAGTGCATCTTGCTGCGCAGAAACATGAAGTCCACTCATCTGCATTGTTTCTGCTCTTGAAAAAAAGCAGAAGCGATTGTAATTGTGGGCTTAAGTTAAGTAAGAGTTAAGATTTACGGATGAAAAGCCCATCAGGAATTAAATTGCTTTGCTAGACTGAGAAAATAGCAGATGCTGATGTAATGAGAGGAATGACCACAAGTTTCTTGTGATATCCCTTATGTAGTTTGCTAGGAATATTTAACGCGAGTATGAAAAACTCCTTTTAAAAAGTCTGATCTTGCAGTCCTCACAAAAGCAAAGCTTCAGTTTTGAAGAAGAACTAAAGGATTACATCATCTAATGAAAATTTCTTTATTGCCCCAGGCTACTTTGTGTTCTTGCATAGAATTTCCATAGACAAATGTAACAGAAATTTGGGTATGGATGGGACCTCCAGGCATCATCCAGTGAAACTCCTGCAATGAGATGGGATCAGGGAAGCCTTGGTCAACATCATTCAGGTCTTACAGTAAAATCCTCCAGTGAAGAACGCAAGACTTTTGTAACCTGTTCTAGGATTTCACCCCATGAAATAATTTTAAAGCTTAAGTAGTTTCAAACTTGAAAATATTTGTTACAATTAAAATTAAGATATTTCTTAATAATCTAGGTCTTCATTGCATCTGAAGATGACTATCTTACTGAAAAGCAGCCACGGAGAACATAGATCTTCATATCTTTATAAAGAAACTTTTCACAGTGGAAGACCAGTGTGTGTTCTCAGTTGACTCTTTTCTAGAATCAACATATCTTGTTCTTTCTGATTTTCCATGAAGGTCATCCTAGCTGTCCCACCTCTCTTACCCATTGACTAAATTCAATTAATCTATTCTCCTCCTCCTCAGTTCCAGGTAGGATGGAATAAATACTACCCCTGCCACCCGTATATTATGCTTTTAAATACTTTGTCATTATTTCACAGGGGTTTTGTTTTGTCTTTCAACAAATATTACATCATGGGCTCCCATAAGGCATGATGCCCAGCTTACTCCCCCTGTTCTCCCCACAGCACCCCATTCCCCCGCCTCCACACCCACAGCACCAGGTGAACGTAAGACAACCATGTTTGTGTGTTTCTCTTGCACTCAAGTATTCTGCACTGAATGTCATATTTAGATTTTAGGCCACCTCTTCAATTTATCAGACTTATTCTGAACTCTCAGTCATTTATTTAAAATTACTAAAAGAAATGAGCCCAGGACAGATGTTCATCTGGATTCCACTGGACAGTCATCTTCCCTCTCCATTTGGGCAAGGAAATAAGTACTCCTTGCAAGTATCTTCTTCCTTTCTTTCTCCAAACCAGCTCGAGCTATTACCGTAACAATAGCGAGCTCCAGACGACACTTTCAACTCCTTATGTGGTTTTGTGGGACACTCTCAGAGCATTATTACAGTTAAGATACAATCTCTAGCTCTTCCTCCTTATCAGCTAAGCAGATGATCTCATGCAAGGAAATGGTTTGGATAGGCTTGTTCTCTTCAAATCCATGATAGCTTTTTTTTTTTCTCTTTAAACAAAATTACGTTTTGAATACTACAATCACAGGTTTTAATAATTTCAGCATCTTTTGAGAATCAAAGCTCTACTGATGTGTCCACAATTCCTCCAGTCTTCCTTTTTCAACCCTCTTCTCGTTGGTAATATGTAGACTGTGTTACCAAAATCAGCTGGTACAGACAGAGCTTTAAACAATCATTATGTTCAAAGGGCAAACCGCGTATTTCTGGAACCTATCAAACGCACATCCTAAGACAAAGAGGCTGTAAAGCTACAGTGATGTTAATCTTGCCTTGTAAGAATGCCACCATGCCTTAGAAAAGCCTCTTTTTCCATACAGTTTTACTGCTGCTTACAGTGCAGTTGTTCTGCTGATACCAAAATTCATGGCCTGTAAAGGAATAACACTCTCTTAAGACTCCTTTTGGAGTTTTAGAAAGCAGGCATTCTTTATTGCAGCGCTGGATGCACGGGGGGGGGTAATTCCACCTAGCGTGCATGCCACAGCTTCAGCACAAACAGGTTATAGGGAGTAACTAATTACATATTAATCAGATTAGTGTATATATATACATAAAAATTATTGTAACTCATTATCATAGTACTGACTACATCCGATCATGCGCAACGGTTCTTCATTTGAGTTGAAGGGCTGCTTTTGCGACCATCGACCCATTTGAAATTCTGTTGGCTGACCTGCAAGTCTCTGTTCATCATCCTTATTCTTTGATCTTGGAGCTTAACGTGGTTTCAGTCACATATGGTCAGTTTCCATATTATTCTTATCTAATGTACAGGACCATCCACTCATAAGAGCAAAGAACTGTAAAACTTACAAGTAACTACCTCTATTAGTTAATTACTTAGCTACGCTTTTGTCTATTGTTTCAATCATAGTGCTAGCATAAGATTCTAATAATTATTTACCAAATCTCACTTTTACAGTGATCTAGCAGCAAACCAGTTTCCACAGCTGGTACAAAATATCAAAATGACAAAAATATTTAGACATACCATACAGAATGTATGGACATATGCTGTCACTGCAGAAGACGTTTGTAAAAGCATTGTAAAACATCATGCTTTTCACATCAATCTTTCTACAACTTGTTCATTTTACAAGCTAAGAGATTACCTTCCAGCTGTCAGTCCTAAACTTTAATCCTGCCTTTGGAAGTCAGCTGTTTCTTTTCTGGGAACCCCACCACCATCAACAGCAATTAACCTTTATTAGCAATAGCAATCCCACAGCTGGAAGTATCCCACTTCACAATTCTGGGGGCAATACAGAAACCAGCATGTAGTTCAACATTACATCTTTGGCTCTGCAGGATAAGAAAGCATAAAGGCATTTGAACTGAAGTGCAATATTCTACCTTTACTTATATTCAGGAAAAGAAACTAAAATCACGAACATAGATGCAAGCAGTCAAAATGAACTGCTGGTAAGACGTTAGCCATTTTACATAGAGGCATTAAATAGGCATTAAAACAGCCAGCCCTTACTCTGGGGCTGCTTCTGAAAATGAAGGAAGGTGCTGACCAACAATGCCTGTGCTTGGGAGGACAGAACTGCCCTTTATTTCCTCTGATTTATCCCTAAACAGGTATAACCCTTTCTTCAACTCTCAAACACTTCCGTCATTGCTTCCCAGTGACTGTTTCATGAGATTGTCTCGGCCATTGATGACCTTATTCCTGTCTTGGCCCAGCTTTGTCAGTGACACTTTTGTCTCTCTACATCCCACGCAGACTGCCATTTCCTCAGTCTCATTAAAGCCCGAGATCTTGCAAAGATCTTTGTCTTTCCATTTTTTCCATTTTAAACAGTCTTGTGTATTTAGGAATAGGGATCATATGCAGGAACATCTTCTCTTAATTGCCCCA
>VYZV01025751.1:3091-17505 GCA_013401275.1 Pandion haliaetus
GGATTAGAGCAGGGTATGAGAAGTGGCCTCCCAAGTCAATCTGTGTAGTCATTCTGAAGCTGGGGAGTGGGCTGTTCAGTGTACTCCAGTATCTCCTCTGCTCCTGCTCTCCTGCCCTGAGCAAGTGTTTGTGGAACAATCCTGCAGGAAGTGGGGACCCTCATGTTTGTCTCCCGTGCTGTCCTTATATACACGGTTTAGAGCTTCCTGGGTGGTACACCTCCCTCTAAGCTTGATATTCAAAGCTCTCCTGAAAGCCCCTCCTATCAACTAGACCTAGCCATCTTCATCCTTCCCAGAGAAGTCCTTTATGACCATACACCCTTATGGCAACAGCTTTACTTTGAGCAGCAGTCTCTTTTTCTTTTTCTCCCTTTATTGTAGTTATTTGATAAGCTCAGATGGACTTAACCCAATAGCTTTTCTGCTGTTTCATTCTACAAAGGAAGAAAAAATTGCACTGAGGTCCTGTGGAAGGTATTTTTCTCTTCCAAATCAATTCCAATCACAGATCTCAGTAAGAACTGGATTTGGTTTGCACTTCTGTAATCTGCAGTAAAAACTTTAAGTAGTACAGCAACATTTTGCTTGGAAACTGGAAATCTACTGCTTGGCCACACTTGCTTATACTTCATTGTATTTCCTTCTATTTGTACATAATTCTTTCTAAATATAGTGACAATTTGTGTTTTTTGTTTAGTGCATCTCTCTCTTCTTTTTATGGGCTGTGATTAGTTCTGCTTTTGTTGTATTTTTTTTTTTTTTTTTATTTTNTACCATAAAAATGCCCCTGTTCATCCTCTGGTGACCCCATGGAAAACACTGCTTTTTACATGGCTGTTGCAGACTGGGATATTGAAGTCTTTGATCTGGAGCATCACACAGAGTCATTTCTTTGCTTCAATAGCCATAGTGAAGGTCTGTTTTTAAAAGCTCCCTCAGCCTTAAGAGGCTGTTACCTCTTCCAGCCAAAACTCTTGTGATGGCTCAGCCACTCCACTATCTCAGTGATGTTCAAATAAAATACAGAAAAACCCCCAAGTCCAGTTCCCTCTCATTTGGCTGCATTAATTGTGCTGTGCTAACAGGAATAAGAAGCAGAAGATATTAGTTTTGGCACTGCTTTGCCGTGGCTTTGAATACACACCACAAAGTGGTCAAGTGCAATTACCAGTTTTATATAGCAACTTGTCAGAGTAGAACCACACTATCAGCCTAATGTTTATCGGCTGCTTTTGAGATTGAGTCACTTATGCATCGATTTAGTCCTTTCTAGGTGCAAAAATCTCGTTCTCTAAAATGAAGAGGGTAGAACATGTCACACATCACCTGCAAAATTGCAAGGAGAAAAATTTAAGGCTCATCTTCTAACTTTTCAAGGCCTATTACTGGTATTGTAACTTAAAGGATTTGAAATGAAAAAAGAATTGCATTTTAGCCCAGCTCGTACAGATTGTGTTTTGAAAACCTTTATTCCTGAATCCAGTAGAATATTAATCATGGAACAGAAGGCTTTGCCAAGGAGTTCTGATTTATGTTCCATTTAAATTTCTATACAGTAAATGTTAGGTTCAATTTCAAACTGAGGAAATGGCTTGGGCATAGTATTATCAAAGGACATTTCAATCATTTATGTACAACACGGTCAAGAAGCAGGGGAGTAAATCTCTTTGGAATTTTACTTCTTATATAATCACTTAGGTTTAATGTAGGGATTTGGGGACCTCTGTGAGCAAAGAGGAATGGAGAAATGGACATTCATTCCTCAGTGCCATCAGGAAATATTCTGATTTACAGCCATAAATTGCAAAGACATTGAAGCAGCGTTTTCAAAGACCTCTTTATGTGCTGCATTTTCATGTTTAGCTGATGACTGAGCATGGCAGAGCCAGTGTGATGCTTGGCAGGAATGGGGACTGGTCAGGAGTGGGGACCTGTATCTCCTTGCTGCCTCATGTGGGTCTTATCCTTAGATCAAAGAGTTACGCTCCCCTTTGCTGACCCAGACAATATTTAATTTATCCTTTTACAAAACCAGTAATTGAAAGAGGCCCATTCTAGAAAACTGAGTGGCCAGGATATTTCATTTCTGGAAAACTGGGGAGATTAGCTCTGTAAGCAGTGAAGCCCTGAATATATATCCATCCTCCCTGTGTTTTGTGGGGAAAAAATTGGCAGAGACGTCTACTTCCAGATGAATCTTCGTCTCTACTTTTCCCCCTAGAGCAGTGAGTTGTCTCTGGGACACAAAGCAGGATATCTAAACGTCTGAAAAGGCAGGATTTTTCAGACACTTACTTGTCCTTGGTGTGACTTAATGATTCACAAAATCTTCAGGGATTTGGCAATGAAGTTGGGACCACTAGTATCTGTGCATTTTCTCTTTGCTTCTTTTGATAGGACTCCAGCTGCAGTTTCTTTTGACTCAATACCTTTTACTGCCAATGAACTGAAGCATGCAAAGATGAAGACGGGTATTAAGGCCAAAGGAGAACCACAGCAGCTTTGCTTACCTGCAGGGTTATGTCAGGAATCAAATTAATTTAAATTGGGAAGAGGGCACATTCTTGCATAGCATGGGCTAGGACAGGTCCTGCAGTCACTGGGGAAAAATCCCACCAACCAGGTAGCTCTTTCCAAGGTACAGCATTCACAAGTCTTTCTCATTCCTTCTGCTGACAGCACTGTACTCCTTTCACTGAAGAGTTTAGAAGTAGGAATGGTGATAGGAAAACAAATATTTCAAAATGAGAAATTTAAATATGGATTTTTAATTAAGTTTCAGAAAAATACACCTGTGGGGTTAATGGATAAGGACTGGGGGAAAAGCAAAACAGTTGAGAGCCTTTGAATAGCCTATAGAATGAAATATTTGAAACAAATTTTCTTCTTTTCAAGAAGTGAGGTCCTGGAGTACTGTGTAAAGACTAGCTCCTGTACTCTTAGGTGTGTAAATCCAAAACAACACTGCTGGATTTACATAGCAGTATAAGTATACAGTGTTGTGTCTTGGATAAGGGTGGGGACTTCATTTCAATATGGCAATATGTCTCTGAGGACTCTTGCTAAAGGTAATAGATAAATGAAATAGAGCTGTACATGTCCAGTGTCATCAATACATGTTATCATGCCATGCCACTTCAACTGGATTATCTGTTTATATATGCATCAAAGGGGAGCAAAAAAAGTTTAACTTGCTTCAGTGAGCAGTAAGCAGAAAAAGAATACATGATAGCTGAGGGTTTGGAGCACACTGCATCATATAATCTCATTCAGGAAATCTTCTGAATTATTGATTGCGTTTTTCTGTTTTTCATTTTGTGAGTCACTCACCACATTTGTGTTAGCCAGCCATAGTCTTCTGAGGTTATTTGCATTAATTTACAAGTAGCTTCTAACTGTCACACTAGTTCAAAGTGGGATGTGCCCTTTTTTTTCTGAGATTATCAGCAGCCAGTATGGAGTGATTAATGTGGATTTCTGCCTGCTGTAAGGTGGCTTGACAACAATACCTCCTTTCTGTTGTCTCCTAGGAGGTATAAAGGCAACAAAGGCCTTTGGTTAATGAAAAGAGCCAAATTCAAATATGTCATTTAGAGGTGTTCACGCCTGCATCTTTCAACCAGACCCACAAGGCTGCCTGTCTTCCTCCCCCTCTTGGGACTTCACACATTTTTACTGAAGATTAACTTCAAAAAGGGCTTGTGCTGTTTCATCCAGAGGGATGTATTGTCACTGTGCCTGGCAGGTGCTGACTGTCTGTCATGGGGACCAAAGTATCCAGAAAGTGAGGTCTGAAGGTAGTAAGAAGCTAGGAGCGAGGGGATGAGCTCTCCCATTTGCATGTGGACTCTGGCATACCGCCTGGGAACAGTTGTCCTTTGTGGCAATGCTATTGCGCATGCCAAATGCTTTGTGTAAAGTGGTTTTAGGCAAACAAGGAGATGACAAACCCGCTCTGCCCTCCATTGCTTAGTGCTGTACATGGCTGCCTGGTACTCTCTCTGCTCTGCAGTGGTGATTAGCTGGGGCTTTGAAGCGTGAGATTCCCTAGTGCTGAAGAAATAAATGCTGTCTTCCTTCTAAGCTCAAGGGACCCCCAGGAAGGGAGAGAGAGACAAAATTGTCTCTGCAGAAGTGTCACTGGCTCCTTGAGGTCTCAGTGTTCAGCTGGATGGTTGAGTGATTCCTGATGAGCCTGCAGATAATTCAAAGGACTATTGGAAACCATATGGCTGGGTCTTTTGCTTACCTATTCTAATACAATTCAGTCTTCACTGTACAGTGAATATACAACCAGCAGATGGTAGGAAAGCAGAATCTACTCACCAAGATGAGACGATCATTTTTGCATGAATATGCCCTTGCGCGTGCTGGGGTGGTTCTGGGCTTTATTGCCAACCCTTGGTGAGAGCGGTCCTGGGTGGCTGCTGTGCCATGCCATGTGGTGCCTGCTTGGTGTTCTTCCTCTGCCCCTTTTTTGGGGGGGGCAGCTCCTCCCCACCTGCCCTTTCCATGCTATATCCTCGTGACTCCCACGATGAGGAGGGAGAGGATATCGGATGCTCTTCGAGTCATTGAAAAACACTTCTTTTTTCAGTGGGGGGAAAAACTGCAGCCATTGCCTGGACTTGTCAGAAGCACAGCAGTGAAGACATTGTTCCTTGGGTCTTACCATTTAGAACACTTATCTCCTTTTAATATAGATTTTCCACTATCCTTTTATCAGAGGAAAGTCTCTAGTCAACACATGTCAGATTGTGTGGATTTTTATACACAAGCTTTTGATGTTATTTCATGTTGTTCATGATATACTTCTTTTAAAAGAAGCCATGAGGAACTTCTTATTACCTCCTTTATTGTTTGTTTTCTCAGACGAGACAGAGATTAAATTCCTTCTCTGATCATCTGAAGCCTTGCTAGAGCTCAGCATCACTTATTTAAGGATTTCTAAATTACTTAGTCCACCAGCTGATGGACAAAAGCCTTTTGCCTCAGGCTCCCAAACCATCTCTGCAAAGTATGTTCTGCTCCTCACTCTAATTGCATCACAGCTAATTGCAGTGCCTGGTGCTGCATAAAGTGCAGCTGGGGAGAGCTGCCACCTGCTCCCAGGGAAGGTCACCAGATCACCAGACTTGTGTGGACAGAGACCCTGTTGGGGTTAGAAGGGGAGAGAGTACTGTCAGGACATGCTTGTGGGCATCCTCGTGGGTAAAACCCATTGTGCTGCTGACAGTCATCACCCCTTTAATTCACAAGCCTGTGGGAGAGGGAGAGCCTAAGCATCACAAGGCAATATTGACAAGGTTTTCTATTCAAGGAGAGGAGTGAAAGTCTTTCTCGGGCATTTAGTGGAATCCTTCAGAAAGCAGACCGACTTGTGAGTGATGACCACCTATCAAGTATTTGCCCCACAGTCAAAGGGACTGGTGCAGTTTAAGCTGTCCCATCAAAGAAGATAACTAATACTGGGGAGCAGGGTTAGCACTTCAAATCAAGTTGCATGCTTTGCCTGCTAACAACTATGAAGACTGAATTCATAAAAACCCTCATCTGGGAAATCTGACCCACAATGTTCAGCTGAGCAGATCCAAATACTACCAAGTGTCTCAGACCCACTGCAGCAGCAGAGCATCCCACCATGCCAGCTGTGGGTGTGCTGTTGTATTTGCTCTCCTTGAAGTCACTGGGCCTGGGTCAGCTTGGATGGTCGATCTGATACACTCCAGTCTAGTCAGGGTGCTCCTTGTTCAGTTTGGAGAGGAAGGGGAGAGTGGCCATGAAGTGGCTCTCCCCATCCTCTGGGTTAGGAAAAACTGTGTGCTAGAGAAGCAGGCGAGCCACAGGAAACAACTGAGCATGTGAGATGGCTCTAGCTGTTGCTTGTAAGAGGCTCAAGTGCCCTAGACTTAACTGTTTCCAGCACAGCTATTTACGGCAGCGATGTCACTGGTAGCAACAAAACCAATGCATCTTAACAGGAGAAGAGATTTTTCACATTTCAGTAAAAAAGCTGATTAACCTTGTTACTGTATTGCACCCAGTACACTGCTAGTCTGGCACCTATCTTCTGTACCAGAACACTTTGGAGATAGGTTGAAAATCCCAGTGGTCTCCCATTCTCTGTGTTTGAGCTTCCAGGGCTCCATGCACAGGGAAGCAAAGCTGTGCCTCCACCCTACTGCTCAGGGTGAGTGCATGGAGCCCACCCAAGCCACTCCTCCTCTAGCCAGCACTCAGGACTTCATCCACTGAGTTAAAACACTACAGCAATGTCTCCACTTGAGAAAATCAGCATTAATCACTGTGATAGCCCCTGGGGAAACCACATGACTGAAGTTGACTGAGGATTGGAGAGCAACCGGATGGTAAATTACAAAGTTCTCCAGGGAGCTGAGCAGCTTGCCTGCCTGAGCAGCCTGCCATAATGGGCTCTTATTTTGCTAATCTTCCCTCTCTGGTGTTTTTCAGGCTGTTCTCTGACTGAGATTAAGACAGAGCTACAGCATTCACCCCCAAAGTGGAGTGAATGTAGGTGGGTATGGGAGGGAAACGGGCTGTTCTCTCCTCTGCACTAGCTCCCCCACCTGCCACTCAGCACAGAGTTTGCAATCAAAAGAAGAAAAGAGGGAGCACTGCACATTGCACGAACTAAGGCCATCACCCCAGGGGCAGAAGATCACTTACCTATTCAGTCCCTTGCCTGAGCTTCGTGATAAATCCAAACAGTTGAAAGAAGCTTGGCAAGACACAAGTGGTTAGTAATGGTGTGCAGTCCTCAGAGGTTCAATCCAAGGAAAATAAATGCTGCAGAACACTACTGATAATCTAGTTGTCTATTTGAGGATCATAGAGCATTTTAGAAATGTGCTTTATCTCTCCATAATAAGTAAGAACACTGTTGTGCTGGGCCAGACCAGGTGTCTCTCTTGGCGTTATGTCTCACTGAACTCCCTGTTACATTTTACACGACATTACCATGAGATACAGAGGTAGGAGTGGAGCATGCACCAAATCCTTATCCTCCTGATTGCTGCTTTTCCTCCACCTCCCTGTTCAAACTACTAGACAATATAGTTCCATGTTTTCCCTTTCCCACTGAGACCGCCTGGCTGATTATTACTATTAGCAAAGCAGCCTGACTTTACTTTTCTCCTCCTTGCTGCATTTTAGCAAAGGTCATCAGTGTTAATAATTGAAGCAATAATTTATATTACTACTTATCATCCAGATGGCTTAAGGCAGTAGTGTAAAATACAATAAAAAACAATTTATAATAAATTACTTCCTTGGTGGGTTTAACAAAGAAACATTTTGACCCTGATGCTGCAAATAGCAGGATCTGGAACTTTGGAAGGTAACACAGTGGTGATGAACCTTTTAGTGCTAAAAAAATATGGCAGAAGCAATTTCGGGACAGCTAGGCATCCATGTAGCAGCTTTATAAAATCTAGCACAAGTAAATAGGAACAGACCTAGAAAGTGGGGGTGAGGGGCTGTTACAGATCCAGAACAGTAAGTATATACACCAACTGATTGGTGCTAAGAAGGAGGACAACTCCAGCCCTGGAAATCTGCACTCTGCTTGGCTTGCAAAGCTGTGTGGGAGTGAATGTGGCTGCATCGTCCCTGCTGTTGTTACCTGTGCTACGAGTTGAGAGCAGCAGGATACATATCACTGCTGCCGTGCACCTGCAGCTGTTTGTGTAGACATGCTCAGGCAAATTTCCGTGTGTCTTGCACAAGCTTGTTATGAAGATATGTTCCCTTATTCCTTTTTATAATGACCTATCGGATTAATTTTAGTACAGATATTTCTTTTTCCTCAGCTAAAATTTTATCGGGGTTAGATACACCTTGTTCCTTGGGAAGTGAAACAAATGATGAGAACAGATAAATATGCTGCTCTGTGGATACTGTCTTCCCTGTGGGAAGCTCTCTCTGCTTGTGACACCATCTGAGGCCAGATAATATCAAAACCATAAAATGTACTTGAAATCTCAGCCTCCATCACTCTGGACTGTCATAAATATCTAAACTTCTGGTTTTATTGTTTAGATTAAGTCTTGCCCAATCTCTGAAGGAGCTGCCTGCTCTGAACATACTCCAGCCTGGGAAGCCTGCAGTGGCCAAATTACAGTCCTCAAGCCGTGCATTAACTGTGTTGCTGGGTAAATCTGGGTGCAATTCCTTGCCTTGCCACAACTTTGTTTGCTTTACTTTTTCATGCCTCTGACTTCCATTGGGCTGTTATGAATAGCAAGGTACTACAAGGAGAGGGATGGTAGAAGAGCATAAGATGCCTGAAAGGTGGGGAAATGAGGTGAGAGATTCATTTTGAGTTTGGGACATCTGTGATTAGAAGCCTTCATCAGGCAAGAGCTTAGACACCCAGCTCATGTTCCATCTTATGGGGAGTACTGAGGTGAGAAGTCAGTAGGCATCTACTTAGGTCTTGGTGATATGAATTGCTCCATTGCTTGTGCTTGCTGGGTATCCAATGGCCGTAACATGCTTAGTGTTCCAGTAGACAGCTAAAGGTAGGTGTCCCAAGCGGGACCTGCTGCCCGAGATGTCACATCCTGTATTGGGTTTCTGTGGCAAGGTTTTGGTAGCAAGGAGGGGTTTGCAGGGGTGGCTTCTGATGAGAAGCTGCTAGAAGCTTCCCCTTTGTCTGACAGAGCCAATATCAGCCGGCTCTAAGGCGGACCCACTGCTGGCCAAGTCCGAGCCAATCAGTGATAGTGGTAGCGCCTCTGTGATAACATATTTAAGAAGGAAAAAGTTGTGGGGCTCAGTAACGACAGCCGGAGAGAGGAGTGAGAACATGTAAGAGAAACAACCCTGCAGACACCAAGGTCAGTGAAGAAGGAGGGGGAGGAGGTGCTCCAGGTGCCGGAGCAGAGATTCCCCTGCAGCCCGTGGGGAACACTATGGTGAGGCAGGCTGTCCCCCTGCAGCCCATGGAGGTCCATGGTGGAGCAGATATCCACCTGCAGTCCGTGCAGGGCCCCACACCAGGGCAGGTGGATGCCCGAAGGAAGCTGTGACCCTGTGGGGAGCCCACGCTGGAGCAGGCTCCTGACAGGACCTGCGGATCTGTGGAGAGAGGAGCCCATGGAGCAGGTTTTCTGGCAGGACTTGTGACCCCACGGGGGACCCACGCTAGAGCAGTTTGCTCCTGAAGGACTGCATGCTGTGGAAGGGACCCACGCTGGAGCAGTTTGTGAAGTACTGCAGCCCGTGGGAAGGACCCACGTTGGAGAAGTTCGTGGAGGACTGTCTCCTGTGGGAGGGACCCAACGCTGGAGCAGGGGAAGAGTGTGATGAGTCCTGCCCCTGAGGAGGGTGAAGCGGCAGAAACAACGTGTGATGAACTGATCGTAACACCCATTCCCCGTTCCCCTGCGCCGCTGGGGGGCTAGGTAGAGAATCTGGGAGTGAAGTTGCACCCATGAAGAAGGGAGGGGTCGAGGGAAGGTGTTTTGAGCTCTGATTTTATTTCTCATTACTCAGGTCTGGTTGATTTGCAATAAATTAAGTTCATTTTCCCTGAGTTCAGTCTGTTTTGCCCGTGATGGTAATTGGTTAAGTGATCTCTCCCTGTCCTTATCTCGACCCGCGAGCCCTTTGTTATATTTTCTCTCCTCTGTCTAGCTGAAGGGGGGAGTGATAGAATGGCTTTGGTGGGCACCTGGCATCAAGCCAAGGTCAACCCGCCAGACATCCCATCAAGGCTGGCTTGGCAGGCTGCTCCTCGCCAGCTGTGGTGAAGTTTCATCCCAGGCAGCTCCCCTGCATGCTCTCCAAAACCAGGGTGTGCAGCCAGGCCCTTGCTCACCAAGGGATGGCCGCAGTAGGCCCGAGCACCCCTTTCCAGCCCCATTATGCTGCTCACACGTGCGAATGGACAAGGAAGGGCAGGGCTGCCTAGCCTCAGGGAGCAAGGCTTGCTGCACTTACGCAGGACTGGGAAGGACAGGGCTGTAGCCACATTTCCTCCACAGCCCACACACCGCCCGGCTTGCTGCAAGCGCACCACGCTGGCATTTCCTCTGGGGCAGGCAGGAGGAGACCTTCATTTGCTTACACAGTATTTAGCTCTGACAGCACTAGCTGCCCTCCTGTCCTCCCATGCAAAGGTGCACAGGGCTCCCTGCTGGTCCAGGGGAAGGAAAAAGGTCAAGGGCAGGATCAGCTCATTGCTTCTTTGCTCCCCTTGTGTGAATTAAAGGTATTTCTTTCCCTGCTCTCTTTTCACTGTTTTTTTTTCCTCCTCAAAACATTGAGGGGTTCTTTTAGTAGAGTCCTCAAGTGTTTTCTGTGTATGGGTGGTGTAGAGTACAAAGGGCATATGGGTGTGGGAAAGTCAGGTAGACCTGTGAGCCTGCAGCGGCAGCAGGAAGGAAGGAAGGGCGCCCGTAGGTGGGTTAGCATGCTGCTGCATGAGATAAGTGGGGAGGGACAAAGCTGCTAAGGCTGCAAGACAGTTATACTTTGTCTGAATGAAAAGGTGACATCTGAGAAGATATTACAGTACAAAGGACTCATACCGTAGGGTGTGGGTGGTTTTGGTTGAGTGTTTTTTCTAGATGGTTTGGTAATTTCATAACTGTGTTCTGCAATGATCCATGCACAAGGGAGGGATTCAAGTTCTAGTGCTGTGAGCAGAGATAAAAGGCTGGTCTCTTTGAAATGGTAAATAGTGGTATGTTCATCCTCCCTGGACGTAGAGGTGATGGAGGAAAGTCATGAGCACCTGTTTTGAAAACTGATAATATTACATCTGGGCTCTAGACAGGTCTGATGACTGAAATGCAAAAACTCCCATTATATAATAAATGGACTTTTGAAAGCATGATGAATATTTGGATTTGGGAGAGAAAACTCCCATATTTTCCATGTTTCAAAATACAGTTAGGAATGTAGATGCCGTTAAGGGGAACAGTTAATCCTGTGATTGCTAAACACTTTTATCTCTACCTTTTTCATGCAAGTGAGATTTTTGCATAAACAGAAATTAAGATTTCATTTTTTGATGAAATATAGAAACTAATTGTAAAGAGTAATTATTTTGGATGGACCTATTTGGGACTTCTCCCAGGAGGGCCAATGACGTAATTTGGGGAAACTCATGTAACTCCAGTGTAGCTAGAGTTTAGCTGTTTTGCAAGTTATTAGAAGTAGGTACAGCTGTATTATAAAAGAAGAAAACACCTTCCAAACTCCTCCCAAGAGAATTGTGGAAATGTAATAAACTCTTGCTTTCTTGGCAGAGGGAACTGTTATGGAGGAAACCTGTATGCTAAAACAATCTTTCTTAAAAAATTCAATCAAGGGCAGATGAATTCTGCTTGAATATGATCATTGCAAGCAAGGAAATGCTATTTGTATTTGGTTTTAGTTTAAACTAATTAAGAAAAAAACTTCTATGCCTGAAGTTACCTACATACCACCCATTTTCTTTGATAACCTGCCCAAAGGAATTTATGGGCCTGTAGTTTGAGAGTCATGTTCATGGCTGTGACATTCAAGGGGTTTTGTCTCATGACTGCTAAACAGCTTCTTTAAAGATCTTGTCTTCTTTTTTCTAGTCCCCGGGCAGTTATTAACCCACTTCCAAACATCTTCTGTTTGCCAAAGTTGAAATACTGTGCTGATCCCACATATGAGCTCCAAAACAAAAGGAATCAATGTTCCTTTTCCTCTCAAGTATTCCATAGAACTGATTTTATGAGAAATTTATGGAAAATGTTAATCATTGAAAATGGTGAATTGAAATACTGTAAAGCCAATATTGCATTAAAGAAATGCTCAATGTAGTTTCATGTACACACTTAACACATGAAGATAATCGTCTTCATGCTGGAATCCTTACAAGCTTTACAACATTGAGAAATACTAATATGTATCCAGGCCACTAGTGCTGAACTTCACCCAAGCAGTTGGGCTTGCTAAGTTGAGAGGTAACAAGGGCAGGAGCCTCAGCATGACTGACCATGAATCCAGGGCCATCGGAATGTTCTGCCTGGGCACAGCCCATCTTTATTACCTGACCACTAACGGAGAGCTTCATCATTACAGGTATAAGGGTGTAACTAAATTATCAGTGTTGATAAGCAAACTAGTTCTAACCTTCTGGCTTATTTTTGTATCTGTGGTTACCTAAGCTAGCGACATCTCATTCTGGGATCCTCTCTAACTGGTAGGTAAAAAGTTCTCTTCTAGTGCTTCCTCTTGCTTGTGAACATTTCCTTTCCTCTCAGGTCAAAAGGAGATGATAAAGCTTAAGCTGAGTCTTATTATGCCTTAGTTTATAAAGCAGCCTAAAAAAAGAGACTTTAAAAAGTATGTCAGTGCTACATACCCTGTAGCATTTCCTACTTATTATTTGTATTAAGAGCATCACTCTGTTAGATAAGTGCTTCACAAAGCACTAGCCTGTGACCTGGGCTCCTAATTTTAGCCAAAAGTGTAGAGCAGAAGGAGAATAAGTGCAGACCCCAGAGCTTTTTTTTTCTGCTAATACTATTCAGGGCATCTCTTCACATTACAGGCATAGTCAGTTTAGGCAAGAAAGTATTGATCTATACTAAGCTGGGTCTATGCTGGGAAACATAAATTTCATAGGTTGTGAGAACTGTAAATCTATGTCATTATGCAAGAAAATCAAACAGACCCACACAAGTCTTCCCATAACAGTTTGTTCATAATAGCCCTGAAGTCTTCTTCAATTGCTGAAAGGCAGATAGGACAATTTGGCTCTTTTTTCTTCATGTTTTGATGTTGAGCCCTTCCAGTGCAAGGATTTTTTTTTTTTTTTCTTTTTTTTTTTGGGGGGTGTGTGTGCCTGTCACCTAAAAATTACCAGACTAAGATTTGGTAATGAAACTAAAATTTTTATTGAGATTAACCAAATATCTTTTGGGTTTTCCCAAATCTGAACATTACCTTGGAGAGTTTGCAGAATGAGAGGCCATTCTATCTTTTATTAATCTGCGAAGTCTAGCAGTATTTGCCCATCCCTTGCTTTTCATTTCTTCTCCCACCATCAAGGGTTCTTCAGTTGGAAGGTGGAGGCAAAGAAAATAACACCCCTTCCATGCTACTCTCAAACCCTAATAGGTTAAGAAAGCAAGAAGCAGGAAGCTAAGGACCCTTCCAGGCTCACTGCTATGGAATGACTTCTAATTTACACTGTTGTTTGTTGCATTCACCTGAGAGCCTTTCTGTGGCAAGTTCAGCCTCATTATTCTCCAGATTGGAGAACTAATGGGGTAGAAGTGCAGATGAAATTTATCCAGCTTCAGTCTCAACTATGGAGCAGCAAATACTATTTCATAATAATGCATGCAAACTGCCAGCCTACTGAAATGAAAGCACAAGAAAAATTGCACTACACTCACAGTAAAAACATGTGACTAGAGTGGTTAGCCAAAGGGGTAGGGAGAGGAAGGATTGACTCATGCAAGGCTTTCTTGTAATGCTTCTTGAGGGGAATAACACAGGGCAAGATACCCCCAGTGCTTCCTCTTTGGAGGCAATACTGAACTTTCTGAAACCCATTACCCATTGCTTTTCCCTCGGAAGCCTTGAACTTGAGTCTATCTCCACAGAATGAAAGACTACATCCCAATAGTGTTTGGCTTTCCAGAGCCAAACGGACAAAGTTCTCATAAAAGAGATTTCTAGACTTACAGAATGATTTCTTAAAGAAAAAAAAAGTGTACCAAGAATGATAAATTTTGATAGGTATATGATTTGTCTAGAACCATGCTGGTCAATGGAAGAAAAAAAAAAAAAGTAGGGAGGTTTTGGCCTCAGAAGAAGGACCACGTTCCTGTATAAGCAGAATTAGATGGAGTTCTAACTGGAGCTCACTTGCATAAAATGCCAGATTGTGCACTAAGAAGAACAACTTTTTGCTCTAAACTGTGGACTTGCCAATTTGAAGAATAGGAGAAAGTCTGGGTGGATTGGTTGACTGGATGATGATTAAGAAATATTCAGCTGGTTCATCTCTGAAAAGGAATTTTAGCTGATGTGAACCTGCTTTTACGATTCAGTAAGCTTTGATTTGGAATACTGCATATTGCTCTCAAAAAGGGGATTTAAATTAGAATAGATGCAGATAAGCGGAACCTGATATTTGAAGCAAACCCTGGTTTGCTTAGCCTAACTAGGCAGAGAGAGGGTTAGAATGAGTTGTAAATATATTTCAGGGACAAGGTGAGGTGATGGAAGGAGAATAATGTTTAAAGAAGGAAAAACATTTAAGTTGTGCCATAGATGACGAATCTGACTGATAGGGAAAAAACCAAGTGATGGAAGTTATTGTTATTTTCTAGAATCAGTTCCCTTGTACGAACTTCTTCCAGAGCGCTAACCTTTCTGACCTGAGAACCGCATGT
>VYZV01025751.1:17632-36545 GCA_013401275.1 Pandion haliaetus
GTAGCACATGGTAGCCTAAGAGGGCATCAGTCTGGGTGTGATTCTTAGTCCTGTGCTCTCGGTAAAACTTCTGACGTATAAACCAGTTCTGAGGAGCTCTTGGGGAAATGGGCAGAAATATATTTCCTTGATGGAAGCAGCCTACTCCTGCCCGTCCCTTTTCCAAGTTATTCCTCAGACCCAAATAGGGATTGGGCTGACAGCAGGAATAGGTATGTGCAGAACTAATATTTCTTATGTATGTAATAAATTACATTAAACCCAATTTATGATGTTTTTGTGGATTAATGTGTATGTGTATGTAGAAGTGTCCAAGGTCAGGCCTTGGTATCATTTCCCCCAGTTTCATCAAGTGGTTGCATAGATGACCATTACATTGCACAACTAACAATTTTGACCAAATTCTTATGAAACAAGTGCTTGAAAGACCACAGTCAACAAACAAACAAAAACCCCCACTCCCCAAGGCTTTCCTGAATGGTGATTCATTTCAATATTTACTTTGATGAGCATGTATTCTTCTTTTAATAATGACCAGGAAAAGAAGAGTTTGGGGGGAATTAATTATTTTGTGGAGATAATGATTCATCCATTCATCTAAGCTGGTATTTAATTCCCAGGAAGTGGATCCATAGTACTTAAACAGTAGTCATATAAAATTTAAATTAAATTACTTTGGGAAACTTAATTCAACATGAGTGACTGTGGGAATATGCTACCCTTAGCTCAAGGCCAGCTGAACTGCATTCTAAAGATTAATTTGAAAAATCCTGTTATGAGCACGTGTTCCTGGCATACCCGCAAAGCCACAGATTTGTTTTTGTGGCTGACATTTTCATAAATTTACAACCTTAGGGCAAACAGGTGCAGCCAGTTTTGGTATGATGTAAGAGCTCAATTACAGGTTACGCTTGTTTAACTCAACCAACAGGAACTGCATTCTATAGACACTCCTGCAATGGCCTTGCTAATACTCCTCTGTGTCATGTGTGGCTTTTTAGTGGTACCAAAATTTATTTATATTTTGAGGTGATATGGTAAAGGAGTCTCTGTCTTAAGTGGTGGATGCTACATAACAGTTCTTGAAAACTGCCTCTGAAATTTGTGTAGTTTTTATGGATACATAGGGTTTTTTTTCCATGAAGCCTATTTTGCTTACCTTTGAAAGGAAAGTTTCTAGAAGTAGGATGCAGATTCTTTCTCCCTTCTTCAGAAACTTTGTTCTTTATTGCTAGTACAGTTGTTTGGCTTTTTTTTCCCCACAAAAAAAGAATTGGAGATCATACCCCATTGCTCTTTACATAAGCTCCTTTCTTCTCCACTTCTCATATGATGTTATGTTGTTCACAACACAGAAAAACTGGCTTATGTATCCCCCCCAGTGGAACAAAGGGATATCATTGCAGAACAGAGAAGGAAGATTAATGCCAGCTCAGCTCTGGACCACCAGTATGCTGACACAAGATTGATTTAGAAGGGCAATACAGCAACTATAGATACTTTTGTTTGAACAGGAAGCAGAGAAGGACAGAGCCAAAAACTACCACAGATAGTAGTGAAATCCCCTCTAGTATTGACCTGCTTAGGTCACAAATTGCTTTATTTCTGAGAACAGGGTCTGTTGCTTCCTGTCCTAAGATTTTTTTGCATTTAGTTGCAGGGAAGGATAGGCTGTCCAGTGCAACAACTTCACTAGGTAAAGGAGCAGGTTACTTACCTTATTTCTCCACCCACCATTACTTGTGGCTTTCTGTCATCAAGGTCCCAAATTGAGCACAAGTGTAGCAGTCAAGGTTGTTCAAACAAGTCTGAGTGATCAGAGGCTGTTTAATAAGCCCTGGTATTTTTTATCCTTTAGAAACTATTTCAGGTGTACCTAAGTTAACATCTAAACAGGCTAAAAAGTCCCCCTTAAGATCGATAAGTAATGCTACAGTCTTATGGCAAATATTTTAAAACATCACGAAGTTAAAAGGTAAATACAGGACAAACATGCTGCATTTTCCCAAAGCTCATATTTTCTGCCAAACAATTCAGATGGTCAAATTTTAAACAGCCTTCTGTGAGCTGCCTTTTTCATCTGGATTGGAAGCAGAAACCAAGAATTCTCACTCTCCATGAGACTGGAAATAAAGGATCTTCTGCTCTCCAATGTGCAGTACTCACTGGGTTGTCTGCTTATTTATGCCCATATATATCAATCCTCAAATGGGCATGTGTCTTATAATTTGTATGCACACCATGAGATATGAATTTATTTAGAACTACATTCTCATCTGATGTTGCTCACATACGTAGTCAGCAGTTTTCAACACAGAGCTCTAGCTGAGAAGAAGCATCTGACTACCACTAAAAAATATGAACAAAAAAAGGACTGGAACAATGTCAGAAATGTAGAAAGCATTAAAGATAAATGTCAATATAATAGTCTTGAATATCTGCTGGCAGGTAACAGTGACTAACGGAAGTTTGATATAAAGGAAGGTTATGATGTTTCTTGCCTGATTTTTCTTTTTCCTAGCCAGAAGCAGCAGATGAAAAATGAAGTTTCTCAGCCCTATTAACCATTGATCTTTGTGGATTGTGGAGACATAATTTACCAGGCTGTTTCAGTTGCAATCCTAAACCAACAGTTTGTTCTGTTGATAAAAACAGTTCTAGAACTAGGTAAAACTAACAGTTTAAAAAATGCACAGTATGTATTTCAAGGTTCCTTTTTGCCCTAATTTCTTTTTGAAAAATTAATTAATCTGGCATGTAAAAGAAGGAAGGAGTTATCTATGGCAATAGATAACTCTTTGACAGTTTCTTGAGCTGTATTCTCCATCCATCACTGAACAGTGACAGTCTGGCCACAGTTGTTCTCTCAGTAACCCCATTTCTCTGCAGTACTTTATAACAGAGCTCCATGTTTCAGATGGATGGTTTGCTAATAAATACTGCAGTGATGCTTAGATTGTTCCTAAATTTTCTCTTTCTCTGAACAAAGGATTCCAGATTTGCAGCCAACAGCTTTTTCTGAAAACATACACTGCTACATCTTCTCTCTGCTTTCTTTTCATGGTTGTAACTTTAGCTGAGACTGTACAGGAAAGGAGAAAAGAAAATGTATCTTAAAATCTTTTTCTGATAACTGCTTCCACGTGACAGCTTGCTTTTGCTATGACCACTTATTCCAAGACGCTTTCTGGTTTCTTCCGATCAACACAATCTGCTGCGTGAGCAATAAAATTTGCAGCAATGGCAGGAAACACAAGAGAAGCTACGTTTCAAAGCAAGATGAACCTGAGCCATGTATTTTGTAGCACAGCAGTGATTGCAAATGTCCTCTGATGCTGAACGTATTTGAATCTCGTTTTTTGTTAGTGCCATTTTTCACACAGTCTTCTCTGCATTTAGCTTTTCAGTGAAGGCTTCTGACATTTTCTTCTACGTTTCACCTTTTCTGGCTTGTTCTAACCCCATCAAAAGATGGCTATTTCAGCAGGCCACAGTATTGACATGGCAGATGTGTACAGCATGGTTATTCACTACCTCACCCTTCAGAGCTCTGCCTCGAGGGCACTGGGCAAGCCTCATTTGATAGGTTTGCTGTTGGTTTGAACGTGTATGAATACTTTTGCAAGGGCCAAGTTGCAGAGAATTTGGATACACTGACAGCAAGTTGAGAGATACTTAGGTTCCTGTATTTCTACATTGATGTTCAAACCTCGAAAGCTCCCCAAATACACATAAAAAAATGGATACATACTATGTGAGGGGACAATTTTCTTGTGAATAATAATCATTGTTTTACAAGGCATTCTGCTTTTGTTCGAAGGATTTAATTCTGTGACAACCAGAAGGAAATTAAGGAAAGACAGGAGAATGTTCCTAAATATCTATAGCTAGCAGAAAAAGAAAAGATCGAGGAGATTTCAGTGACATTTCATATTGAGATAGCTTATGAAATCCAATACATTGCTTATTGTTGTTTGTAATTTTTTCTAAATACCTGCCTTTAACTGGTAACTTACTGCTCATGTCTGTAACATGCTTGTAAGGTGCTTTGCAGTTATTCCTTGTGAATGGAACTGTGTTAGAAAACATCACTAAGATTTAGAAATAGCAGCTGATGAGCAGATTCTTAAACATAGACTGAACACAGGAAAAACATATTAGTAACATTTTTATTTAAATCGCAGGTGTTTCCATGATACATAAATATGGGAAATGGGAAGTGCCCACAATCTCACTCTTACTGTTTTTGGGTGAAAGATCATTGAGAAATAATCAGTGTTTCTGGTGTCAGTGGCTACTTCAGGTACATTGCACTGTTCTACTCTGGCTGGCTGTGAATTACAGCAATACTCAGCCATGATTATAATGAGTATTCTGCATTTGTAGCAGGAAATAATGTTTAATTTTGGTTGTCCATTGAGGACTTTCCTCATCAGTACCAAAGCTGGTTTGTATTGACAGGGTGTATCTGCTCTTTCAGTATGGTGGGTCCTGGCTTACTGCTGGAGAACACATGTAGTGTCCAAAGTAGGAAAGCAACTATGTGTATGAAAATCTTTCAACAGTAATTAAGGATCAGTACATTGCTGAACATAGGGGTTTTTGCATGTTTACAAATTTTAAATGTAAGCATATGTTCTTAATATTTTGCAGAATTAAATACCACAGCAACTTTTTCCAGCTACCTAGAATATAAAAATATGTTTACCTATATCATATGCTCCTCTGCCCTTACAATATCTGACAGCAGCTCCTTTAGGTGTAGTAAAAAATCTGAAGGTAAATGCTGACTTTCTAAGGGAAAACACTACAAATGGAATAGCTATTTCCATGAAGTTATTCCTCAGTGTAAAAAAAATTAATGAATGATCTTCATTTCTCTGCTCATAATAAATTGGTGGATTTCATTATAGCATCAATTCCCATGCCTCCCCCCAACCCCTAATAATCATATTCAAAGTCTCCCAGCAGAAACCATATGAGAGGGAATACAGTTTTTCTTGCCAGTTTGCACTGCTGGGGCACTGCAGACAGAACTTTAGTAAGTGTGTGGTTAAGTTCAAGATTTAAACAACATTTAATTGGTCAGGAATTCATATTCTGAAGTCCTCCTTAATGCCATTTGATTGCACTAGTGTGTCAGGTAAATTAAAACAAACAAAACCCCCCAAAGGTATCTCATTATGGCAAATCATAGTTCCCCCTGGATCATGTAAATGAGTTAATATACTACTGTATGCTTCCAAATGTATTTATTAGCAGTTTATTTTCAACATGTTCTTCAGTGAGCTGTTTCTTTTAGTAGCCAGCTGTTTAATTATATGCTCTCTGTATGTCAGCAAATGATATCTTCTGTCTTAACATTAAAATGTTAATGGGTAGTGCAGGACTGATATATCTGTTTGAATTGGCATGAATGTAAGAAAAATCCCATGCTGTGCTGGTAGGTTCCTTCACATGACTGTTCCCACTTCTTTAGTGCAAACAAACTGTACTAATCTAAAAGATTTGCTATTATAAAATTCTATCTCGATGAAACATAAAATTGCAGCTTTGAAAAACTGTAATGCCAATGTAGAATGATATTGATGTAGAATAAAAATAACTTGGGTACTCTCTGAACTCTAGATGGTGTTGGAAGCTCTATCTACACTGCCTTAGCAAATGCTGCCTGTGCCTGAACTTGAGTTTGTAAGCCATGCACAAGTGTTGTATCCATTATTCATTCTAGTGCTGCTTGTTCCACTCGACCTTGCATTTCTAATCGTGTGCCCTTCTTGGGACTTTGTCATGCCTCATTTGCCTGCTTTGAATGATGCTGTTGCTGTCTGTCTCTCTCCAACAGATCTGATAAAATGGGCTATCAACCATGTCTACTCCGAGTTGTCTCCCCGCTGCTCTGCAGCCACTGCTGGCAGATGGGTACAGCCTCTCATGGGGATGGAAGGGCCCACTTCAGGGGCTTGTGTGAACTAGGAGGCCCCATGGTGAGCAACTCCTCAACTTCTACCCCACCTTTCCTTCTAGGAGGTATGGTAGATATCTTCCTGGGAAGCAATTTCTTTCATCCATCAGTAGCTGCCTGAACTTTGACTGAGTCCAGTCTCTCCTCTAGAATCTGTTGGTTTTGGAGACAGTCTGTCAGCATCCACTGAAAGGACCCTCTTTTCCACTCCAGCATGCAGTGACACAGACAGAAAACTTCCAGATGAGGCAGGTCATACTCAATGCCAGGTACCTGCCCTGCAGATGCAGCATTTTGCATGTCTGTAACAATTGCCTCAATTGTAGGTTTCCCACAAAAAAGAATGAATCCAAAACAATTGGTAAGCGTGGCAATCAGATTCCAAAAAAATGACTTTACTGTTTTAAGCACACTTTGCTCAGCTGGATTCAGTCTGAAAATGGTGGTGGGGCTGAGGTGTGAGAGGCATGAAGTCCAGAGTTTGTTGACATTTGCTGACTGGCTTGAGTTTGGAAGGTCATCTTTTCTCAAGATCAACTGTGTATCTTGTCCACAGACTTCACTGTCAGTTATGTATTCCTTCCCTTCCCTTCCCTTCTCTAAAATACTGACATAAAAGTAAGCTTTGTCCTGAAATTCTCTACTTGCATAGACCTAAAACTGATAGCCAACCTTGTACCACCTAACTCCCTGTCAAGTGTAAATGTCACAACTATTTGAAGGACATATACACAAAAAGTACTCAACACCTGATGAATCACAACAGCTCTTGGGCTTTCCTGATAAAGGAAACTATAGAGGCAGTGAGAGTAGAAGGATATCTTTGGCACTATATACATTCATTACATTGTTGCCAAAGGAAAACAAAATGAACAAGAGAGGTCATGAATCTAAACTTGTTGCATGACTAAAGCAGTTGGGTCATGACTAAAGCTGTTAGGAGACTCCACATGCCAAACCGCCAACATTTAGTGGAAGGCTGAACTGTGTTCCTAACAAATATTAAAAGCACAAATGTGCAGTTGCCAAATATGTCTGGCTTGCAAAGTTCATTCTGTTTTATTCTAGCTGTTTCGTCCCCATCCTGCCCACTCACACCCCCTGTCATCAGTGATCTGTCTGGTGTCTATAATGATGACAATTCTGTATGACTTATGACATAATGAAATCTTGATTAATAGGAAGCTTATTGTGAGAATTTCTTTTAAAGACCACTGTGGAAACAGCCTGTACATGCCTGCTTCTGCCAGCTTGAAGTCAGTCACTTGACAACCTCCTGGGTGCTAGGCAAATGGAGAACTCGAGAATCTATCCAAGGGAAACAGTCTTTTTTATCTACAAATGGCTATATTGAAAAAGCAGTTTTTCCCTTGCTCATTTCATCAAACCTGAGTTCTGGCTTCCATAATTTATTTTTTTCCTCAATGAGAGTGTGAGATGCTTTTGTCTTTCTCCATTTTTGTATGACACTTTGCAGACTTGGTGCTCTCTTGGTGTTCAGAGACTGAACCGTGGACAGAATGGTTGAGATTAACAGTCCTAATGGCATGGTCCACGAGGCAGGGCAATATTCTGATGGCAATTAATTTTAAGAGAATTAAAGGTCACTAAAGAACAGTGAGCATGCAGAAAATCCCTTTACTGGCTGCTACTGCATAACTGGATATAGACAGGCATTCCATGGTGAGCAAAATCAAAACCAAAGTCTTGAATCCATAAAGTCCAGTATCTTGAAATCATGAAGTATACTTGCCTGAAGTCAGAAGGCAGTGAACTGAAAGCTATATTTATTTTAAGGCAGAAATGCAAGGTGAGTCTGGCAAAGTAAAGAGGAGTTTCACCTTCAGTTCTAAATGGAAGTGTCACACAACATTTGTATTTAGACAAGATGTACAGGATTCAGGTAATGAAAGACCGATAGCCCACATGAATATGTTGACTTTATGAATGAACCTTGCAGTATGTTTCAAAGGTACATTAAAAACAAATAGTTTGTGACAGGCACATTAAACTGTTCATGCGTGTTCTCACCACAGAAAACAAAGCGCAGCCAGTGGCTAAGTGATCCTGTAAAAGCTTTTCTTTTGGTTATAGGTCTTTTAATTAAACCTTTTGATGGAAGAGACTGGTAGAAAAAGAATTACTTTGGATAATTTCTATTCACAAAGATTAGGCACTTACATATGTTTTCTGTGCTGCTTTTTCTGTTTTAGCCCTGATCTACCCCTCCCACTGTCACCTCCAAATTAATTTTGTACAGTCTTAGAGCAAAAACATTGATATTGAAGAAACATTTTCCCTGCAGCCATTTTGAGACTGGCTTACAGAGTTATCTCGTAAATGAGTATGTGAGAAGAGTCTGTGTAAGGGGACCAGGCTAAAAATGGCTACTGCTCCATACAAGCTGTGTGACGCTAAAAAATTCCTGTATGTAATAGAGGTAACAGGTATTTCACTGAATAATAATTTGAGGAGTTCCACTTTTCCTGAATTGTTGACTGACAGATTGCAGTCTTGGACCTGTTAATTATTAGATTTGTGAGTTTCCTTACTGGATAATTCTCAGGCTGCAATTTATGTGTAATGCAACAAATAAGCAGCTGACTACATGAAGTTAGTTACAGGAGTTATGTTCTGTCCTTACATATGTAACACGAGATTTATAGTGTAGCTTGCCACAAAGTGCAAGCAAAAGCAGCAATATATGAAATATTTTGTTGGAGAATACTTGGGCTAATAATAGTGCTCTTTTCAAACATTACAAATGTTACTAGAGGTCAGGAATGCAGCCTGTCCAAAGGAGTGTTCATCACCAAAAAGTCTCTAGCTAATAGTAGGTACATGATGTAAACCAGCAAATTAAAACAGAGCTGGATTATTTGATGCAAACACTTAAACGTGATCTTTTCTCTTCTTTTCTCTCATCCTACCTACAGTAGAGTGGGGAAATGTTCTGCCTCAGTGATCACAAGAAAATCATTACAGCAAACACAGCTGCAGTGTGCATGCTATGTGAGCAGAAACATGTGGGGGGGTGGGGGGGCACAGAACCTCCTAGACCCTCAGTGTCAAAGATCCTGGAAATCAGGACTTCCATTTCTCTTAGATGGATGAATATTATTTCTTGCCACCATCACTTTTGGAGTCTATGGAGGTCATGACAGAAAACAAGCTGGATGGTTCTTCCACATCTGTAATGGGAGGGGATGCAGTGAAATGTGGTCTCTCAATACTCTGTGACTGAGTTTTGTGCTGGACCCGTTTTTAGATTATTTGGAGTTAGGATGAACAGCCACACAGCCCAACACCAGGCAGGCTGCGAGCAAGGAGAAAACTGTTTGAGACTGCAAGAGGGAATCTGAGGAACAGCGTAGTCATTAGAGTGGGAGCTTGCTCCAGGCGTTGAACTTGTTATTCCTGCCTATGCAGGGGACAGGCGTGTCTGTGGGCACACCCATATTTGTGTGAAAAAATGCAAAAGTTATTAAGCGAAACAATTTTTGGTCAAAACCAAGGCCCTCATACCTCAGTATCACCTTATACCTTGGGAATGGTGGGGTCCACCACCACCAAGGCTTCATAAACCTCAAGTTTAAAATCCTGAAGTCTTGTTTCCCTCCTGTGCTATGTGGTGATGACACACAGGCTAGTACCTACCCATATCACACCAAGACACCCAAGCACACTGTGCCTGCACAATACCCCCAGTAGGGATCCCCATCAGCCAAAAGGTTTTAGAGTCATCACTAGCTAGAAGTAACATTTTACTGAGCCAAATGCTGTGTAATAGTGTGCCGGTTTGGGCTGGGATAGAGTTCATTTTCTTCATAGTAGCTAGTATGGGGCTATGTTTTGCCTGTGTGAGGAAAAGAAGTTGGGAGGAGACACAGCTGGGACAGCTGACCCCAGCTGACCAAAGGGATATTCCAGACCACATGACATCATGCTCAGCATATAAAGCTGGGGGAAGAAGAAGGAAGGGGGGGATGTTTGGTGTGATGGCGTTTGTCTTCCCAAGTGACCATTATGCGTCATGGAGTCCTGCTTTCCTGGAGATGGCTGAACACCTGCCTGCCAATGGGAAGTGGTAAATGAATTCCTTGTTTTCCTTTGCTTGCGTGTACAGCTTTTGCTTTACTTATGAAACTGTCTTTATATCAACCCACAAGTTTTCTCACTTTTACTCTTCTAATTCTCTCCCCCATCCCACCAGGGGGGTGAGTGAGTGAGCGGCTGTGTGGGGCTGAGCTGCCGGCTGGGGTTAAACCACAACAAACAGCTTACAGTACAGGCAGGTTATAACCTCAGGCTGCAATGGCTAAACCAGCTATGTCATCTGAAATGATATAGCTCAAGATTTAACTTAATTTTTAATCCATCACCACTGCAGCACACTAAGGCATTTTTTTGGTGGTGTTTTGGAGGGGAAGCTTCTGACATCTGACTCACCATTTCCCGCAGCGTGTAGGTGTTTCTTGGAGCTCCATCAAAGAGTGACCCATCCCGAGGCTGCTCACCAAGTGAGCTGCCTCTGAATCACAGCCACAGCACCAGAGTACTGCTTAACGGTGGAGCTTCAAGACTATTCATGTAGAATAACAAAAGGGGTATCCAGTAGCTAAATATGCCTACTGTATGTCTCTCACTTTGTAATATTTTTGCACATTGAAAACAAAGGATGGAATTTAATTTCTGGTAGTGCTAGGGTCATTGCAGCGGAGTTGGACTAAAATGAAAATGGCCCCAAAGATTTGATTAACTGGCTGTAAAACTGAATAGCAGAAGGATTAAATAAATTGTAGAAGGCAAACGAAGATTACCCTGCCCATCGCTAAAAGTTAAAAGCATTACAATAAGTAACATGGTTGTCATGGTGACTGAGTGTTTGTTTATGGTAAAATACATCAGGCAAAGCTGAAATGTTTTTAATTTAAAGCTCAGATGACAGGGAACTGAGTAGTGTCAGCAAGAGTAGAAACATATTTTTGGTAGATACATGCAAGCAATTATTTTTTCCTATGAAAATTCCTGTCACTGCTCAGTGTTTTTCCTGCCCCCTTCTTATCTTCAATCAAGTTCTGAATATGTTTGTCTTCTGCCAACACAAGGAGCCAGCAAGACAGGTTTAAAGGAAGATGGAAATGAGCGCTACTCATAGGCAGATTCCTGGTAGTAAACAAACAATAGGCCCTCTTATAGCAATGTTTAAAAGAGAAGAATAATCCTTAAATCTGAATGCTGCACTATACATTCTGTGGTCCTGGCACCTGCAAATACATAAGCACTCAGCTCAATAATCTGCAGCGTAGCATTAGTTCAGCTTTTTTTTCTCCTGAAATTGTCAGATGACTCAATTGTCTGGGCTCCATAGACTAAAATTCAGTTTTCTTTGCCTAAAAATAGCAGTCATTTAAAAAAAAGTTAATGAAATATTCAATTTGCCTCTATTTAAATTGAGGGGAAAATCCTGTTAAGGGAGGAAGTGTCTGATAAGCTAGAAGATAGTTTGCCACATGATTACAAATTAGTTGCATGTAAATTGCTCTTGTTAAGCTGTCATAGGCCCTACTTCTGCAAGGAGGTTTATGAAACCGTTGGGGCAAATCTGCCCACTTGAATTTGATAGCAAATTTCCCAGCGACTTCAGTGCCTCTGGGCTCAGTCAAAGACTAATGAACAACAGCATCTTCACCTACAGCTGTGTAGTTCCAGATAGTATTTCACATACATGGCAAAATATCCAATGGACTTTAATAGGAGATTTTCACAAGGTCTGGGACACAGAGCTCAATTATAAGTGTTGGAAGCAGGGAATTTGCAGAAAGCCTAAAGATCACCATAGACATCACCTTGTCTCTCCTCTCTGTCTCTGTTTGAGGGCAAAGGTGTGATAAATGGATATAAATGGAGTATCTGAATGATTTGTCTGTAATGACTGCTAGTTTACAGGGGCTTTTTGGTGACAGCAGTAGGGAAATCAAGTTTATTTTGCAATTAATGATATTTTTAGGAACATACTACTTTATAGTTTATGATTTTAAATAAACTGGTAAAAAATTAGCTAGTAACAATCATTATAGATTGATAGTCAGAGGTAAATCTCATTGAAATCAGTAGTAAGACATGTATTAACTTTAATAGGCCTGAGACCAAGACTTTAATGGTACATGACATGAGCTAGGTAACTTGAAGATGTCACTTCAGAATAAAAGAGGAAAAATGGTTTTAGTTCTTTTTCTGTAAGAGAGGAAAAGATGGGGTTTTAGGTTAAAATAGAAGAACTATCAGATGACTTTGCTAATTAATTACATTTGTTAGATAATCAGATTTGCATAGTCTTATATATAGATTACCAAACTAGTAATTGTTCTCATGGCATTATTGGTAATCACAGCATTATTATTTACAAATTGTATAAGATGAAAATAAATAGAAGGGATATGGGAAGTCACTTAATCCACTGGGCTAAGAAGCATTAAGAATGATTCTGTAAAAAATGCTTGAATGTAAAGGTATCAACATTTTATAGAGGGTTTTTTTCCCCCTATTTTTAAGAGGAATAAAATCCACCACTTTCCTGGGTCCCCTTAGACACCTTTCTAGCAATGCATTGGTTTTCTGAAAGGAGAGCTGGGTGAACCATTTACCATGAAAGTAGCTTTTGGATGAAATTTCCATCTCCCCACTTCATAATGCTTCTGCAAAATACTATCAATTTCATGTTTATTGAATTCTTATGAAAACAGTCCTTAGGCATGGGTGAAACTGAAGAGTGAATTTTATCGTTTGGCCTAAGCAGATACGTTAAATCAATGTAGCTAAAATTCTTTCAATAGTTCCATATTTCTTACAACCAAAACATATGCCTTTTAAAGCAGTTGAACGTTCCTCAAGGTCCCCATTTTGCAAAGTGCAACATCTTTGAGATGCAAAACTAGGAAGTGACATGCAATCAGATTAAGCCTAAAATTCATCCAAATAGAAACTTGACAGGTGAAGGCTTGGTTTCAGTGAGAGCTGCAAGTATTCAGCCCTTGGGAAGTGAGCAAGGAGACCTGTGTGAGCACTTATACCTGGAAAACTTTTGACATGGCTTTCTTAGGAGGTGACACAGAAGTCAACAGATCTGAGAGACCTAATACTAGTTCTACTACTGGTTACCTGTAGAACAGGCAGCACAGATATGGGTAAAGGTGGTAAACAGCACAGAAAACTGCTTTCTTCCACTGGCCTTATTCCTGAAACAGAAAAAATACTTGCAGTAATGAAAAGTTTGTTCTTTCATCTTGGTCCTAATAGTTCCAAATGATGCCATGGGCTCTGTCATGAGGATATTTGGTCTCCTAGAAGGTGGACTAAGATCCCATCACCCATTTCTCATAGTCCATAAAACCTCCTATTGCACAGGGCAGGAGTTGCATGCACGTTTTTGGGAGCACTATGGTTCATTTTTTTCCATCCTTTATAGGTTTCCCCTCATGTTCGCCATTGTAACACTTGAGTAATTGCATTCTATAATTCAGATGTGAAACACTAGCCTGCAAGTTTCCACTGGAGTATATTAAAAGGGTATCTGATTTCCTGTCTCTTTCAGCCGCCTGCTTTGTAATTGTTCAATAGAAACAGAAAATTAAGGATACAGATTTTCAGCACAATGGCAGGGAGAAACCTAAAACACTACGCTGAGGCTTCTTTGCTTACGTAAAATCAGGCATATCCTTGCCTGCCGGCATGGGCTGGGGTCTGGAGCAGCTGTGAGTCACCTGCTCAGCCTCCAGCCCCACACAATTACTTACCCTGCACAGCTGGCGCTAACATGTTGTGACAGAAGGGTCACAGGTGAAATAGGAGACCTTTTTTTCCTAATACAGGGTAAATTACCTTTCCAATAACATATGGATGCAACCTTCAGGGCATCAGGGTTTAACTGCAAAGGTTAGGTTATTTAGAATGCAGAAATTACAGAAGCAATGACACACAATTCATTCAAATAAGTGCTTGTTTTCTAAGAAGGATGAATACTGCCCCTCTGTTGGAGCCCAGCTGGAGTTGTGGACACTCATGAAAATCAGGCTTTTTATGCCTAAAGATCAACCACAAACCAAACCCAGGCATATTAAGCACAAACGCCACTTTGTGGAGAAATGAAAAAAATAGGCTGGAATGTCAACAACTCATGAATGAGATTTTTCTTTTGATGGAATCCTGGTCTTAAGTAATTTTTGTTGGTGGTTTTCTGCTTCAGACCTAAATTAAGGATAATTGTAGTTAAGCTTGACAAGATGTCTTCTGGCTACTTTTTAGAAAGGCAAATAAGGCACTAACAAGTGTTAGCACGTGTACAAAACACAATTCTAAACCCTAAAAAGGCTCCTACTAGCACCAGATAGCCGTTGTTCAAATGCTATTTTTTCTTGATGAGTTTTTGCTGTACTTTAATAAATGATCCCTTAGCCTTTTTATTCTGAATACTGGTCCAGAAAGGCATAGTATTTCTCACTAATTTCAGAATGTTTGAGCTCTTCAATATCTTTAATGTATTCTTTTGGCAGCAAATGCTTAGGCGACTCCCATTTTCTTATTTATTGGAGTGTTACACAGTTTTGAATAATCCTTTCATAATACTAAAGGTTACAGCACAGGGAGTTTCATAATCTTGTGTGGTGTTTATCTGTACCTAGACAGTCCCAGACCATCTGCCAGGATTGCTTTTCCTTGATTATGGATCAGAACAATTATAGTGACAATGAATAATTATTTTCCATGATAAACCAGGAGGTGGATGACTCAGAAGACTAGTAATGCCTAGAAAACAAGCCTTTGACTTCCAGTTCACTCGCTCAAATGCAGCTTGAGCCATGATGGACCAGAAATCAGGCCCAACTAATTTGTGGGGTACCATATGGAATAAGCTTGGTCATATTATTTTGGCTGTTGTGGCACTTTATGAGAAAGTGTGGAAGAATGAGAAAAGAGCCAGCAACCTCAGGACAGATTAAAAATCAAGTTAAGGTAGATAAAACAATCCGAGGAAGGATTATATATACCCATCTCTGTCCATTTACTTTCTCCTGTTCTTTAACTGATTGTATTAACATGCTGGGGCATGGGGTGATACACAACTCACCATCAGACAAATATACACCAAGATCTCTCCCCACCCTGCAAATTATGACATTTTACTGAGTAAGAACAGATTCAGGTGTTTTTATTAGCTATCTTAGCAGAAAGGTTGTGAAAATAGTAGGACATAGAGAGTAGTCTCTCCGTTACAGCGTTAAAGCTGCCCTGAGCTTGCATTTGTCCTGGGAGATGGGCAGACCAGAATACAGTCCTAACATGGGCACCCAAAAATGCCTTTACACTGAGCTCTCCACACCTATGAGAGCTGCAGAAAGAAAAGAGCTGTGAATAGAGCTGTCTGGAGTTGCAGTGCTGCTGCAGGGGTAAAGCACTAGGCTGGGCAAATGCCTGCCTTGGCAGGAAGGGTTGCCTGATATAGTTGTACTTCAGGAATTAGGTGTTGTGCATTGCTCTCTATCTCCTTTATTTCTTTTTTTCCCTCCCTTTAAGATAATGTTGTTAAGCCAATTGATTTGCTTGCCTAAAAGAAAGTAAAGGCAGAAAATTGAGTTTTGTTTTCTCTGGGTTTCTGAGCAGATCCTCCAACTGGCATTTTATTAGTGATCCCTTTAAATTTGAACCCAACCCTTGTTGCTGTCAATCAGTGGTTGGCAGAAAGATTACAATAATAACACTAAACATCTAGCTCCATGGCAGTAATATGATGCATCAAGAAAAGAACTGCTCCTAGTGGCCATGGAAAAATGTCCAGTATTTAAGCGTCTCTCCTGGCACACATGGGAACCAGGCAACCAGGCTGAGACTGCATCTGCTAAGGACCATTAGCAAAGCAGCTGAAATACAAACGTAATAGAAGAGGCAGCGGGAAGCCAGTCCTTTCAAATGGTTATGAAAATAGTAACTATTTATACACTTAATGTATAAGCTTTCATCTGCATGTCTCAAATGGTTTTATAAACACGAATGAATTAAGTTTCAGTGCACCCTTGTGACATATTTTACTCCCATTTTGCTCCCATAATTAATGTATAAATAAATGCACAGGGAGCTGATGTGATCTGGCAATAGGAGTGCTGTAGGTTTATGTGACGCAGTATAAAAATAAGGCCTAATGGTCCCAGCTCTCTGCACCACATTCATTAGATCCTTGGGCTTCCAAGGACATCAATTAATACACTCAGGGCTTGTCAGATTGTTCAGCTGCCCTTCTCATAAAGGATGGACAGAAACAAAGGAAATTATTAGAATTTCAGTGCAACAATTACAGATTATATTCCTGTTGATTAACTGATGGCTAGCTAGGTGCATTTGTTTTCCTGGCTACTTAAAGTGATGTTTCCCCAGGCACAATGATCTCTCTCCCCTATTAAAAGCACAGGCAGAGATAGTCCTCTGAAATTTTTTAAAAACTGTGCAAAAGTTAGAGAGAATTATTATGTATAATGACCAGCAATATCAACAGGGAGTATGGAAAGAAGACTCAGAGATTTATACTGATCTGCTTTCTTCCTGAATTCTCACTGTCTCCAATGGATTTCAGGTTTTGAATAGCTACAGGAAAGATGTATTATAGGATGTCTCTTTTTTGACCTAGCAAACAGTACAAGTTCTTATTTGAAAAAATTAACTCTGAGTAAAAACAAAATCAGCTGTCTTCCTGTAATCAAACTCTTTTTCCCTTTAATGATTGCTGTATAGCTAAGGAAACTGTTATATCTTCTGGTTTTGATTTTTGGTTCAAAGGTCTGGTTCACTTAACAGGCACTTTCCTCATCCTTTTGAATCGTTTTGTAGAAGAGGCTTTGAAACAAGCTAAAATCCAGTTGGAGCAAATAACTGACTTTAGTAAAAGCAAAAAATGCTGCTATCTTTTTAACTTTTTTTTTAAATTCAGGCTTCAAAGGATCTTTTTCATATATGAGCAAGTTTAAAAAATTGGTAGTTTTACAGAGGGAGAAATGTGCTTTGTCTGTGGTTTCCTTTGATCCCTCTACTGTTGTTGAAGGTTTTGTACTTTATTACTTTACCTGCTGCAGTTCAGGGTTGCTGTCTCTCCAGAACAGCTCTTTGAAAGACAGGTCTGATTCTCCATGCCCTTACTCTAGCCTTAACTCTCCTGCTGTTTCCCTGATTTCAGGAGAGTATTCCTGATTTACATCACTGGGGAAGGAGGAGTGGCTGGAAATGACAGCAGGGAGTTAGAGCTATGGTGGGCAGTTCAGGAGCCCTTAATAACAGCTCTGCATCTCACTGACAGCCTTCGCTTTCTGCTTGATTCTGGAATTCAGTCCTAATCATGTAGAGCCTGTTTTTAATGTGTAGATAACAACAAAAAGCACTGACTTCTGTATGAGTGGGATGAAGACCAGCCTTCTGCTCTGCACAAGTAGCTTTGGTTACAGTACACAGGGAGAGAGAAAGTCCGAAATGCACAGTTTGCATTGCACTGGCTTTCTCTCTTCTTCCTTCTAGAAAGGCAGGAATGATGCTAATAATTTTCTTTTAAATTTTATTTTTCTTCAGTTCCACTTTCAAAATATTAGCTGCTCCTACACCCTCAAAAGCTTTATCAAACCTATAAACATACATAAATCTGCTTCTAGAAATGTGAAATGTCTTTTGGGGGAGATTGTCAAAAGCGTATAAAGGACTTAGGGGCACAAATAACTGGGCTTTTGAAATGTTTGTGTCTTGTTTTAACCCTTTTTACCTATACATCTGATGGTTTTATGCAGGCAGTACTTTTGTTTTAGTTTCTTCGTAGCTTGGCACACTGGCCACTGAGAGCGCTGTCAGTCAGCTCAGATGACAGCACATATGGCAGACTTGTTAGTATGTTTGAAACTGAGACCCATCCCAGACCTTTCACATATTAATATTTTTCCACTTTTTTACTCACTCATGCCACTGAATACTTTCCTTGACTCTCTCTTCTTCAGCTGTAAGAGCCACTGCCATGGGTACAAGGTTTAAAAAATAATCTCTTAGCTTGCTGTGTTAAGTGATGTATTAGTAAGCATGATTTACTTGATAAGATATAACCTCATTACATGTTTAACTGGAGAGAAAGGTTGGAGTGGCCTCACATCATTTTTTTTTTTAATACCCCCACTGCAAATCCCTCAGTTACCATGTCTCTGTATTTCTATCTGCTTGTCCGTGCTGAAATATTCTCTCATAGCCAGTTGTGTCACTTGGTGGAAAAGCTGTCATTCAGGGAGAAACTGGGGGATGGACAGTGAAGGACTTCAACCATTTAAAGTCATCTTACCTTCATCATTTCTGCAAACTGAACCAGTTCTGAATTAAAGTAGCCTTGTGAATTGTTTGCATTGTAGCACCGTGGCATTGCTTGAACATACTCCTTCAGTCAACTAAATTAGCCTGAATACAGAGCGCTTCCCAACATGGGTCACAGGTTTTCCAGGTATATGCCAAGGGATTAAAGTTTATTCCAGTGGAGATTCCTATTTAACTGTATATTAGTAAAATACATCTTCAGTGCTGACGGGTAAATAATGCTCAGCACTACCTGCTGGGTAATTAGGCTTTATATGATACCATACATAAGCTGATGAAGTTTTCTAATTAGTACATTTCATACACACAATTAGAAATATAAAGTGAAGCTGAAAAAGAAACTGATTGAAAAATCCTTCTTGTGGCTGGAGCTTGGTGGGAAGTTTTCTTCAGCTTGGAGTGGCAGCTGCTGGCCAGTCTGTGCTTTATGTCTTCATGGTTTCCTCCATGGCTGTGTAGGATGGAATCACAGCCTTGGATCTCTTTTGTCTTACAGTTTCCCTGCTAGAGAAAGGACCTAGAGCATTAATAATGTCCTTGAGTTCACCTGCTTTCTCCATCTTT
>VYZV01025751.1:36623-71607 GCA_013401275.1 Pandion haliaetus
TTGTGCCTTTGGGTATTTTATTAAAGGTTTAAGTTTGTTAGAGGGATCTGGGGAGTTTTTTTATGGTGTGTGGGAGTAAGGGGGGATAGGTACTCCATGGATATTTCTGCGCCTCCCACTGTGCAGTCAAGTTTTTGGAGCTCATATGTTCTCTGGTCTTACATTTCTACTGTCCCAGTATCTTTTTGATTGACATGGAAATGTTTATATGTCACAGAAAGCTGTTTTTGAAAGTAGAGTTTTTAAAGTGGTTTCAGGAGTCTGAAAGGGAGAAAGCAAACAGAAAAGGGAATGTAAATGGCAAATACACAGCTAAGGCAATTTTAGATAGCAGGCACAAGCCTTTCTGAGATGCCATGATACTGGGGAAGCTTATGTTAAAATAAAGTGCCCAGGGCAATAGAGAAAACAGCAATTTCTCAATTCATTGTAGGAACTGGACTTCCAAGGAAGTGAAGTAATTGAAATCAGACACTATTAGCCAGAAGGGAAAGCATAAATCACTAGCTGGATGAAAATGAAATGACAAATGGATGGGAGTGCTGGGGAATAGGCACTAGTACAGCTAAAATGACAACAACAACAAAAGCCAAAATCTATAGCTGTTCTATAGAGCCAAGTTTTGTGGGCGGAGAGAAATAAGATATCCTGGTTTACTTATTTTTAATAATTTGAACAGTTGGTTTCTGACTACATGCTTGCAACTTATTTTGCTAGTGGTTACTCACAATTGCAGACAGATCATGGAGAACATATGTGGAACACCTCTTCTGATGTCAGTGGAGTTTCTTGGATTTGATAGGATGAGTGTATACCTGCATAACCACCAGCATTTTTTATATGTGTAATAATTTCATTCTGTTGAAGACTGGCCATCTTGTAGTAGATTCAATTGTTGTGTGCTCCAGACTGAATCTATGCTTCAAGCTGGGACTCTTTTTCATGGAAACTGGATTCCAGACTTTTTGACTGCTTTTAATCTGAAATTATTTCAGTTTAGATTGCAAAATGCCTTTTGTGATAAGGAAACATGAGGTAACAGAAGACAAACTTCTCTTCAAAGATAATTCTTACCTATAGACTGCAGTATTTCAACATAAACCTGTAAATCTGACATGCCATAGTTGTTTCACCAAAAAACCCCAAATCCCAAAAGCAACAATATCCATATGTTTAAATGGCATTGTTTAGATACAGAAAGGCTGACCTGACACAGCACAGCACCTTCTAATGAAAGTTTTTTTCTCTGACATGTTTTAAACAAAATGCCACATAAAAGTAAATACTTAACCTTTTGTCTCCTTCACAGGAGCCTGCATAAAGCATTTAGCATATAATTAAAAATCCTTTACTGTGCAGATTCTCCTGAATCCCAGGTGAACATCCCATTTAATTCACAGCCAGCAATCTTACTGGGGAAACCAGCTCATCTACTTTTTAAACCTCTGACTTCTGCTGTTACTATTCAATCTGTCTTTCTGTTTCTGTATGTGACATTTTCTGCCCTTTCATTCATTCCAAATAGGTTTTCTCTTTAACCTTGTGGTACCAAAACATTTCATTGTATTTGAAAGTAATGGCATTTGGTAATTGGCAATGCACCAAGTGGTAAAGGGCACCTCCAGTAATTTACTTGAATGCTGTCTGTATGAAAGCTTAAATAATTTGATTCTTCAGTGAAGGGTTATAAGCATACCAACGGTATCTTCCAAGCCATTAGTGTAAAGAGGCTGATAGCAGGCTGCCTTGGCTCTGCACTTTCCCTTTCACTGCTTTAGTTAAAATTAATAATCAATACCTATTGATAAGAAGAGTAAGTAGTAAAGGTTTAAAAGGGTTTGGAAGGATTTTTCATAGTTGTTTTTGTTGGCTAGGTTACATATAGCATTACTGTAACTCTACATTTCAATATTTAGTTAAAAATAGTCAGGAGCTTTTAGGGTTATGAATAATTTTCTGTCTATATATTTGGAAGTTCAGAACGTTTCACATGATGAAATTGTAGTTTTCTGGCCAATCCTAATATTATCTGTATGCACACATGGCAGAGGAAGAAAATGAAGTAAAAATGTACTTTTGTGTGTGGATACAAAAGGGAGTGTGTACAAGCATCATTGTGGATTAAAAGGCAATGTAAGCCATGGGGCTATGTACAGGGCTAGGAGTTAGAAATTAAAAAGCATATGATGCTTGAACAAAATTATTAAAATATATGATTGACCATATGATCATATGACTTTATGTGAATTGTCTAGTGTGTCTTATGTTTCTCCTTCAAAATGGAAATGATGAATTCATTCTGTGGAGCATTTTGACAGCTATTTTTCTTCTGTTGATATAAAGATGTAAAGATTCATTCTGACCAAGTCTATAATTTTTAAGTTAGTCCTGTTCACCTTAGTTGGCATTATTATCTAATCATTATCAAAACATAAGCTAAGTATATGTGTTTTGTGAAGTTACAGTTGAGAATTACTTGCCTAAACAGAAAAAGAAGGGAGTAAGGAGAGAGGCACAGGTATGTGAAGTGACTTGCATAATGATCTGGCTGAGAACCCCCACCAGAAATAGCGGAGCTTTCTAGATATACATTTTGATATGTAGTGGTTTTTTTTGTCTACTATTTTTCATTCAGAACAATTCTTACTCATTTGCATGTCATTATACAATGCTGATGGGCTTCTTAGTGACAAGAATTGCATAAGTCTGCAGGTTCAGCAATAGTTCAGCTACACATTCTTAATGACATGAGTTTGGGTGTCACTTGGCTTTCAGTGCACATTATTCATGCTCAGTTACGGTGGAATAGATAAAGAATTGGAAGACACACTCACATCCATGTCCCTGAGTGAAGAGTCATTGTGTCATGCTTATAGAGACTGAAGTGTCATCCAAGTGAATTAATTATCACAATCTGTTTTCCAATTCAATCTGGCAATTATTCCCTTTTCAGAATAGTCAGCTTTGATTTTGTTTACAGATTTTTGTACCAATGTTGCAACAGACTGATAACCATGTCGCCAACTCACTGCCTCTTCGAGGGTATAGGGAGACAGCTCCGCAGCTCTGGAGGCTACAGCAGAATTGTGCCTGGAGCTGGGGTCTCCATTCTCTGCCATTGTCTGAGAGCATCAGGGGAAGTCTATCTAAGTCACAGATCAGATTTCTGAATATGGATAACAAATGAGGCATCCCAAATGGCTTTGGTTCTCAGTCTTTCCAGTTCTGAAATCTTAATCTGTCTATAGTGCATAAGATCTACTTTGTGGCAGTGATAGTTTAATTGTTTTTCATAAAGCATTTTGATCCATTCATGGTGGAGTCTATAGGGCAAAAAAAGCTGAACATGGCTCATATCTGTCAATGTGGATGTATGGAAATAGTAACATCATTTCTTGTTAGACTAAGTTCCTTTCTAAACTCATAACAGTGTCTTGTAACGTCTGTTGCTATGAGAGTTGTCTTCAAACTGCAGCTGAATTTCACACACGGTACTGGGGTGCCTTTATCCTCAGCTCCCTTAGAACTACATACTTCTATGCTAATACTTTTTTGGCCTCCACAACTTTAAAACAGCTCTGTCCCTTTGGGCATTTTAAGGTTAATATCAACTGTATTCTTTCCTTCTATAAACATAGTAAGATATAACAATTATTAACACACTTTTCCATTAGTGGGATATCGCCAAATTAATCCTACAAATAACTAGCACTAAACCTTGAAGTACTCAAGACAAATTCAGAGCATCGATAAACAGGATCTGGATTCACATCTCATTACAGCAAGTCTGAAACTGGCTCTTATACTTCTTTAATGTCCAGCATAGTTTAACTAATGGTGGTCTTGAATCAAATGTTGGACAGATGTGTGCATACAGGTGTATGTGTCTGAAACTACATTATTTCTATCAAAAGATATTTCACTGGATTTTTCAAGAGGAGTGAAGAACTGCAGGTTGAGGGAGGAATTTTTTTTAATTGAAACATGTTAGATGACTCACGGTTGTTCAATGGATGAATCCATCATGATAGTGCTGTCTCCAGGGAAACTTTGAAAGCTATTACCTAGAAACTCAATGAAGATCAATTATCTCCTGCCACCTGCACATGTGCAATATGTTTAAAGAATGGCAACTGCATGTAATGGAAATAGTGGCAAAGACAGGTTTTTTTCTCCTTCACTATATCATAGTAATCAGCTGCTTCTTTCTGTGTCTTAATAGATGAACTATGAGGAGAAAGTGCTTTGAATACAAGGAGAGATGTTGTCTTGCCAGCATATGTCCCTTTGACATACGATGTCAAACTATCTTTACAAAAGGTAGGTCTTTCTCTGTGCCAGTGTGCCATCAAGAGCAATCTCAAAGCAAAGAAGGCCCCTTGCTAGCTCCGTTCCTATGAGAGAGCAGACTTTCTCTGATAGCTCAGCCAAAAACTGTCTTAGGTTTGCTTAATCAGCAAGCGCTGCTAATTGCCAGCAATGGCAGAGCATGGGGATATTCAGAGCCCTCCTTTCAGCACTGTAAGAGAAGAAAAAATTTTTACAGGTGAAGGAACCGCATGAACTGCTGCAGAAGTTATTCCTTTAATGATTCATGGATCTAATTATTATTGTTATTAATGATGATACAGAGCTTAGAGCCATTAGTACAAATCTTACATAAATGCAGGGCAAGCACTTTTTTTATAGCCTGGAATTACACAGTCTAAGGGATATTCATAACTAGAAAGCGGCATTATAAAAATATGCATTATGATTGTTACATCAGTTAATTCTGCTGAATTTGTCTCATTTCTGGATTTGCTTATAAATCTTAATTAGCCACTGTGGAATTGAAAGCAAATAAGAGATTACAGAAAACAAAATAAAAGGTTTAGATAAAATCTGTTAAATTATGAGAATGAATGCTGTTACTTATCAAGAATGACAAATTAATTGACTTTAGGTCTTACCACAGCTGTAGTACAAAAGCATATTTTAGTCCTGGTTTTCAGTATTCAGAACAAGTTGGCTTTGTATTTGCATGGAAGCACGGACCTAAGAATGCAAATTCTTATGGAGGTGCCATCAATATATATAAGGCAAGGAAGCTGTGGGTCTGGCAATGTCCTACGTCCTCTGAAGTTAGATGGGCAAGTGTCTTCAAAAATCATTTGCTTATGTAAAATGCAGACTGGCTTTGCCACTTTCAGCACTAAACTGTTATATACACCCCCAAGTAAATATACAGTAACTGGTTCCTTTGAAAGTTTTGGGGAGTTGATGGGAAAAATCCCATCACCAATGAAGACATCAGCAAAGTAACTGAAGAAATGTTCATCCTTAACAGAACTGGAAACCAATTGCTATATTCAGGGTATCTATCTAGATACCAGAACTTGCCTCACTCCTCACATCCAGTGCAAACAACGAGTCTAAGAGAAAACCTGATAGCCCAAGGGGAACCAGCAGCTGCCAGTACTGCCAGACAAATGAAAACTCAGAGGATGAGTGAGAGGCCTGGAGACCCCCTGTGCTCCTTGATTCTGAAATGCCTCAGCCCCCCTGGATGTTAGCCTGTAATGTATTACAAAAAATACCCCATAGCTCTAAAATAATTTGTTTCTCCTGCTATCTCCTATTATAAATACTCCTAGTTATAGGTCACTCATTGCACATACTGAGCCTCGTGTTCTTTTTTTTTTCCCTTTCCTTGGTATTGAGTTACTGAATTTCAGCAGTAGTGGCTGTAGTTGTGATACTGAGGGAGCAGCGGGAAAGAAACTTCTCCAAGGCACAGCCCATTCTCCCTTTCATGTTGCACAGAGCAGATGAAACATGCTCCTGTCCCAGCTGTGCAGAAGGGACAGCTTTAGTTCCTACCCAGCCTAGAAAAATCTCTGTTTGCATTCACTGACTCATGGGCCAGCACAGCCTACCCTGCTTATCTAGTTTGCAGCCTTGTACACAGAATATTTACTGGAAAAATTGATTCTAGATTTTTTGAAACTGTCTTGCATAGTTTTAGAGACTCCAAGTGACCATGCTGCTGCCTAGGGAACTTACCGATGTTTAAAAACCTCTGCCACAAGGAAACTTGGCATTTTTTGTATGTGACTGTCAAACTGCACATTCTAAGCCACTTGGTCCTGTGATGTCTTTCTGGCTAGCCAGGCAGAGAAGCCGCCTCCTGTCAGGCAAACGTTTTCAATGTCTAAATGCGTGAGGAAGTGGTCAAATTACTCCTCAGCTTTCTTTTCGGGTCATCAAATATATTGAATCCTTGTGACATGCAATATGGTTTTCTAGCTCCTGGATAATTTTTGTGAAATCTAGACTGTGTAGCAGAAAGCAATTCACATCTTTTAAAACTTGACACGCAGTTAAGATTTTATCATACAAAACAAACAGCAGAGAGACGCTTCTCTCTTACTGTGGGGTCATCTATGCTTCGCTACTAATAAATTAAAATCTCCCCGTTCACTGGTGTATTGCCATAATGTCATAGCTGTTGAACATCCCATTTAGTTAGCCTTAGTGGTGCTCATTAGACACACTTTCTCTAGGAATTACTCTGCCATAGTTAGTGGTACTAATAAAGATTTGGATTATACCTCATGTATCGATTTCCAGTCAAACCAAGAGGAAATGCATTATTTCACAAGTATGCCTTCTCTTGTGTTACTAATGCAGACTTAGACTTTAGCCTTTTTTACCTGAAAGGTCAGTAATTTAGTAATGTCAGCTAGTTGGCTCTTTTCTTATTAACTCATTAATATAACAAAGGGCAGCTATATCCAGAATGGTTATTATGGAATATATGTTATGCCCATCTGTTACAGTAGGATACGGAGAGCTTAGAGAGGATGATTCATAATTCTGAGGCAATGTCCTACGGATAGTATAGAGCATGGTGGCAGATAGAAAAAGATGGATCTGAGCAGATGGATCTGGGTGTGGTTCATGTCACACATACTGGTTTACGCTGGGGCAGAGCACCAGGGATAATTTCTCGCCAGCAGGAACAGCCTGCAATGTGGCACTCAGCAATCACCAGCGATTACTGAAATAATTCAGCTGAGAAGTCCAGCGTGCTCACAGTGCTGCATATCCCAGCCCAAGCACTGGCAGCACAGCTGTACAGGAATAGCCAAGGGCAGTATTTTACTTCAGGACTAGTGTGCCAGAGTGACAAACCACGTAACGTGTTCAGGTATGACTGCTGATGGTGTCTAGCTTTATTTTGGATTAACTGATAGGGCTTCCCAGATGCCCACAGTTACTAGTCAAAAAAGTCATTCTGCAGTGACAGTGAGGTGACAAGCACATTGACGGCAGAATGTACTATACCATGTCATCTACTGAAATGGTGATTAGATTACTGAAATGATAATCTGCATGAAGAAGGCAGCTCTTGGTAATACTAAAGATTATGGTTAGATTTGCAATACAGTGTTTTCAAAACAGTGTAGTAATACTTGAGATACTCCAAAAAAGCGACCTACCCAAATGAAACCTTTAGCAATGACACTGTTTTGGAAAAGTGAATCACACTGATTAAATACTATTTTCTGTTTAAAATTTGAACTTACCATTACTAGTATCACAAGTGCTACTCATTTTATGAAATAGGATGTAGCCCAGATCTCACCAAAATCACTAGGGGAATATTTCCTTGCAGTCTGACAGGAGCTAGCTTATGCCTTTCGTACACTGATACTGATTTCAGGAAGGCAGATGCTCCATGAAAAAAACATTTACAAGCTGAGACGAGATAATGAGAAAGAGAAATAAGTAATGTACCTTACTACAGTTATCATTAATCACTTCTCTAACCCGATTTCTGTTCAATTCACAAATTGTACTAAGTCTGGATTTGAGAAGGTAATATTCTCGGTGTACCCTCTGCAGGGGGTTTCAGGCAAAATTAGGTTCTGGGTAATGGTCTAAGTTTCTGGTAAGACCACTTAATTGAGTCTTTCCACCTATAACTACATTTTTTTGCTTTCCTTTGATCTGCAGGTGGGAACTATCAGAATTCATCATGTATATTTTAATCAATAGTGGGGTTTGGCAGTACAAATATGTGAATGGTCATTTTGACAGCCTTCTGGAGCCCTGTGAGGTTATTTCTTTACCACCGTATCTACCTGCAAAGAGGCAGTTTGAGGGAAGAGAGAAATATATTTGAAATATGACAACAAGATACATGCACCCAAACGATGTCTGCAGAAGCCTGTGTTGGGGCCCAAGGTTACACTATGATTTAAGAGGCATAGGTTTGGCATGGTGCTTGTGCATGTTTGACAGCCCTCTCCCTAGAGTGCACAGAAGGAGCTCACATGTTGCGCTTTCCTCGGTTCAGGTAGCAAGAGCCCTCTTCTGCGAGGTCTCAAGCGTCTGTCAGGAGCTCAGCAGCCTCCATTCCTGTTAGTGACATGTTGTCTTGGATCCTGCTCTTCAAAGCTTCTGGATAAGCTATAATTAATGACTTAACAGGATTTTGAGGACCTCTCAGGATCTTGGCAAACAGACTTCAGCTGGAGTCTCAGATGCTCAGAACCACTCAGAATCGGCTTGTAACGAAAACCAGCATTGCAAAATAGGCTATATTTAATAACTTTGCACACTGCCAACAGTAGTATAAGGTTCAAGAGAAGCTCTGAAAGCAGGAGGCAGATGCATGTTGGTTGTATAGTCACATTTTGTGCCTTCCTCCCTCTCCTTTCCCTTCAAAAGGATTTTTTTAGCTACATTTCCCATTCTGTGCCTTCTTCCTTTATGCCTGTATTATAATCCCCATTTCCCCAAACTGAAGAAATCAGCTGTCTAGCAGCCTTGTCCATTTTAGGAAATCTCATGATTTACCTATAAACAGAAAGGCACATGTCTGCAAGGTTCATCATAGTAAGCCTTGTGCTTCTAATAAAATATTGATTTCCTCTCATCCAATAATTTATGTCTTCAATTGGCTTGATCGGGTACCCTGCTATTTTTTCACAAGATAGATACAGCAATCATCAAGGGAGTTAAGGTCTTTTTAGAATAAGAATGTGCTGCTGTTTTTTTTTTTTAAAGATAGTATATTCATATGCCACTTTGAGCAGAATGTTATTGCAGATAGATGAATCCCTGCCAGGCAAGCACTGTTGTCATAGCCAAGGGAAACACAATTTTTTTTACACTTAGCTGAATTAATTTATTGAATTGGTGCACGCTATAGTTAAAGGTCACTACGTACACATAATTTCTAATAGCTGCAACTTTTTATGTGAATTCTCATGTGCCATAGATAGAAAAATAAAAGCCAGGTTGAAGACAAAGGGGTTCTCCCGTTCTGTGCTGAGATGAAGACTTCTTCAATACCCTCTTTATAAGAATCTTCATGGTTTAGCACCTCATACTAAACTTAATACTTTCCCATAAATGGCTGATAGCAAGGAAGAAATACAATCATCTCAGGACAAATACATTCTATTCAGAGCTCTGTATTGTCTGCTTGGCATCAGTTTTCTATAATATGTGATATTAGCATAATATAAATAACACGTATATAATTGGACTACTTGCTGCACTGTATTCAGACTCTGATCTTATTTATATCTTTGCTGTAGGAGGTTTACATCCACATGTGGTGACTGACCAGCACTGACCAGCACAGCCATAGCCTTTTTTTTACCATCTGGTGCAGTCACTGGTAAAGCAAATGCTATTGGCAGCAGCAGTTCACTAATAATGAATATAGAAGAAAAATGGGTATTTGGGAAAGAATGGCCATTAAAATCTGTTTTTATATTCATTAGAAGATAGAGAATGTGCTGGTGCCCTGTGTTTAAGGTGATACTGGTTAGGTACGGGTGGTCATGCGATACAGGATCTGTCTTGTCATGGTTTCCCATAATGCAGGAAAGGGAATTTTCTTGACTAAGGTGATTCTCTGCAAACCCATTTTCCAGCAGTCTCAGGTGTCTGTGCATGCACACATATACCTGCACACATGCTGATCCCCTGCTGACTGTGTGCAGTGCATCCTCAAGGAAAAGTAATGCCCGACACAAAAAAAGAGCAAAACAACATCCCAGAAAGACAGCATGATAGGAGAGGGGAGAGTGTGGGTTTAGTGTGTCTGGCCCAGCAGATAAGCCTCCACCTTAATCCAAAGTCCTGTATGTGGCTTAGTATGAATGGCAAGCACAGCTATTGCTAATGCTAATTACATAAACAGACAGCTCTGCACAGGATCAGGCCTGTATGTTCCTTTAGTATCTCTTTCATTTGATCAAGTTCCCACAAGACCAGAAATTTCAGATACCTTCCTTATTGACAAAACTTTCTGGCACATATTTTCTCATTCTGTCTTGAATGGCATAGAGTGAAAATGATTGGGATGTCTATTTTTCTTTTGGTGAATAACACAACTACTTTTTCTTGAAAAAAGATTGTTAGTGGGAAGTGATGATGATAATAATAACAACAATAAAAATAATAATAATACTAGTGTTGATGGGAGCTATTGAGAACATTACCAAAATATATTCGGAGATTAAAAGCTAAACCTGGTTCCAACACTTCAAAGAGTCTTTGTCATGGTTTAACCCCAGCCAGCAACTAAGCACCACGCAGCCACTCATTCACTTCCCCCCCACCCCCACCCCCAGTTGGATGGGGGAGAAAATCGGGAAAGAACTAAAACTCATGGGTTGAGATAAGAACGGTTTAATAGAACAGAAAAGAAGAAACTAATAATGATAATGATAACACTGATGAAATTACAACAGTAANCCCCCCCAGTTCCTAAAACGTCACATGGTATGGAATGCTCCGTTGGCCACTTTGGGTCAGCTGCCCTGACTGTGTTCCCTCCCAACTTCTTGTGCCCCTGCAGCTTTCTTGCTGGCTGGGCATCAAAGGCCGAAAAACCTTGACTTTAGACTGAACATTACTTAGCAACAACTGAAAACATCAGTGCGTTATCAACATTCTTCTCATACCTAGCTCAAAAACATAGCACTGTACCAGCTACTAGGAAGACAATTAACTCTATCCCAGCTGAAACCAGAACAGTCTTGCAGTTACAGAGACTGAAGCCAAAATCATGTTTTCTTGCCAAGGATTTATATTCCCAGAAGCTGAACGTACCGCTGGTCCTCCTGACCCACTATTGATTAGTTCTATTTTTGTTGCTGATAAGTGTTGTTGGCATTGTTTACAACTACAGTCCATGATAGAGTCAATAGTAATTGAGGCAAGAGCATGCATCCTCCCTGTGTTCAGCTCAGGCACAAATTACTATTCCTAGATTGCAAAAAGGAAGTAGGAATGACAAAACAATAAAACAAAATAATGTGTGCATTTTCAAAGCAATGGCATGCTTTACAGAAAACACAAATACCCACAAGGAGCAGATGCATTAAAACAATCTGAGGACACACAAATGTGTGGGGTACTGAACTAGGGGTTATAACTGGAAGATTGCCTCCTCTTTCTCTTGTTTATTGTACTGGCTAGGAGAAATACTGAGTTTCAAGTTTTTTTATTCTCAGAAGACTTTGGTAACTTTAATGAAAGGAAGCTTTAGATAGGAGTCGTAACAGCCTGTATGTGTACAAACCAATTCTGGAAATGATTGTGTGTTTCTGGTGGTGCTCTGAGACCCTCTAACAAAAACTGTAAGCTGAGTATTCAATGCTAGCAATGGGATCTAGAGCTAGAGCCAACACACCTTTCATCTTTGCTACCTATGTTCTCTCCTGTTATCGCAGGGCAAGTTCTGTCATGGCTCAGACAAATGCTGTCATGTCTCGGTAACTGAAGTCACAGCATGGAAGCAGAACAGGTTAGTGGCAGACATCACTGATGTGTCAACAAATGAAGCACCCTCAGAAATGGCAGCTACTAAGCCTTTCCAAAGGTTCCTGTGAGTGTCCTCACTCCTCACCCTAGGAAGTTTTGCAGCTGTGTGTGCAGTGCTGTCTGTCCCACAGCAGCCTGGCTGTCCTTGTAAGTGTGCCTCCTTGGCAAGCTGTACTTGGAGGATAAGCAAGCAATGACAGGCTGACTCCTGAGGGAGCTGGAAAGGCTTTTTGTGGATCTTGCATCAAGGTCCATGGTCAACAGCTCAGAGAACTTTTAATTAGGTATAGCTCATCTAATCCTTTGAGCGCCTCATTGCAATGCTTGCATATCTATGAAAACATTTCAAAGCAAATAAATACATTTAATAGTTTCCTTGTTGCTACTCATATCTGGCAATATGAAGAAAATTTCTCAACAATGAAAGCCAACTTAATGATAGAAATTTCTTCACATGGGACTTTTGAAATGAGACTAATGAAAAGACAGTGGGGAACAATTCTGTAGGAGAAAGGGATGATGGAGTCATGTCATTAATTAGTGCTATTGTAACTCGAGTTCTGAAATGTGGATATTTACTTTTAATTTTAAGAGTCTAGATGTAGATTTCATACTTATGTGTTAGAAAAGCATTACTGACTCCTTAATTAGGTTTTCAATGGATTAATGGTGTTTTTACCAGTGAATTTAGCTCATGCATTGTTAACTTATACTGGTATCCCCACAGTCTGATTCATGGCTGAATTTCTAAAATATGGTTTCATTTGGTACCCTAGCTTTTATTAAATGTCTTTTACATTAACTATCACTGCAATGATGGATTTCCTAAAAACAGCTTGTGAAGTATATATCAATCTTTGCTGAGTCAACAAGACTAGTGGAAGACTCTCAGCCCAAGAAAGTTACACTCAGTAGATGGTGCAGGACAAAGAAATTTATATTTTGTTTTAACTAACACAAACCCATCTCATTCTCTGGCAATTCTTTTTTTTTCTGCCTTTCATTGCACAGAGGAAAAAGCATCCTGTTTTAAATAGGTAGTTGTTATTCCTGCCTGACGTAGCACCCTACAGTTATTCTAACTGTGTTTATTCCCATATAATTATTAATATGATGTAAGGGCTCAGCAAGATTCTTCTCATTATCCTCCCCAAATGAGAGCAAAATGAACTAGCAGTGAGCTACCAAGAGCTAAAGCAGTGTGTGGGAGAACAGTATGGTGCTAAAAGGTTAAGGATCTGTCCTGCTGGCACTCTGAGGATGCATATGACAATAGGACACAGGGAGTGTACACCAAGCAGTGTGCTGAGTGACACCGAGCATTTACAAGTTGGAAGCTTTTCTGAAATAAAACCCTGATGTGAGCTGATGGAAAGAGCCAGAGCTAGAGCTCCTCATAGCAGCAACAGGAGGCTTTACTATCCAAAGGCTAGCTTCATGATGAATGCAAAGCTGTCTGGCTCCACTGAAAATATCTTCTCCTTATGCCCAAGATTCTTCATTTTCATTTAAATATGAAAGCAGATTGAGCACTTTAGGTAGGTTTCCTGGCAGACCACAAAATCAATGGAATAATCTTTTTTCTAGTTAAACAGAAAAGCAAACAATTGACCTTTATCTTTTGTCTCAAATGGGAACATTTCATTGTGGCTTTGAGATTTAAAATAGTAACATCTCCAAAATACTAGCAAATTTTATAAAGAGAATGCTATTCCAAATAGTCTGGCATTCTAGTTTTAGAAAATGCCAAAAGAAAGCAGTACTGTTTTTACAAATACCGTCTTCTAAATTCTTTGGCTTAAACTGATATGAATTCATAAATGTGTTCTAGTTATCTATTTGTTTTAATAAATACTGTTTTTCTTTTGCAAATCTCCAAATAAGGAAACATGTAAGAAACACCAACAGTTACATTGCTGAAAAAAAAAAGCTACAAAAATAGGAATTTATGTATGTGTAGACAGCACATCTCAATNCCCCCGCCGTGCATTTATGCTATAAGCTATTCTGCATAATACTTCTCTCTTATCTGGAGGTTGGAGACTTCAAGCAAATGGTGAGTTTAAGATTGATCCATCATTTGAAACATTGTGTTATCCCAGAGACATCTAGGTATGACACTTAGGTACATGCAGGGAAATAGAGGTAAGATCTGTATGTGAAGGACATGCATCTACAGCTCTTCATGGTCTCCACATCATAAAAATACTTAGTCCTCTGCATGCTCACCTTGGACAACAGCTGGGAACTGTGCACCTCATAGATCTTGGCAGCACGATTCTGATTTGAAGGCTGATAAAAGGGCATTTTACAGGATCCTTAGTCAGCCAGGGCAAACCACTGTTAACACCAGCGAGGCTGTCTTTCCTTGGTGTGCAGGTTCTGCATGCCGGCAGTGTGGTGGGATGTCACCAGCGGCACTGCTGATAGCAGTGACTGTGGTAACAAAGACAATAACCAAGCTGATCAGAAGTGTAAAGTACTCTTGCCAGGTTTTGGGGAAAGGCAGTTGGGCCAATCCTTGTAACCAAATGGCTACTAACTGAAACTGCCTGAATTCAGAGATGAACCCATTGACTTTCTGAAAAAGTGTCTCTGAAGTTAAGCAGAGGTAGGTGAATGTGGCTTCAGGACCTAGGGACATCCCAAACATGAAAGGATCACAAATTTCTCAGAAACCACTCAATCAAGTCAGTATTATGTCTAAACTTGTACTTTTCTAAGAAAAGCTGATTTATCTGGCCATAGTAATTTCTTGAAATTCAATGTGAATTTAGATCATGGTCATAGTATTCTAAGGTATGGTAAAGATTTGACGTTTATTCTAATAAACAACTTCTAATGTTAAAAGCACATTTTCTAAGTTACTTCAGTTGTATATTAAGAAGTTCTTCAGAGAAGTAACAGGAACAAAAATAACCAAAATAACAGGAAAAACACAAAAGGGGAAAAAAACCAGAAGGTTGCAGTAAATTACATGACATCAGTTTATTTTGAAATCACATGTATATCAGACTTCATGGTAGTCGGTTCTGGAGTTCATTCAAGCTCTGAGAAAATTCTCCTGAATCCTGCTGTGGCTGTCATTGTGGTAAATGTGTCCTTTCTGACCCAGACAAAATACGCCTAGTGAGCTTTTTTTTTTTCCTTCCCCAAAAACATGACACTTCCCTGTCTTGTGCAGTGGCTCAGGGTTGCTTATGTTAGTAATAAAGATGTGAGGGGGTGAGCAAAGATTATTTTATAAATATTCTTCTGGAGATAGAAGGGAGCAAGATGGAGCAATATAGAAGACTGAACTTGGGAAAAAGACAAAAGAAAAGAAGGGAATGGGTGTCAAGGACTAGTGAAATGGAGGCAGAAGGAAAAGGAAAAAGAGGAGCCTAATGCTTCATATTGGATGGACTTGTACAACCTAATGTTTTTTTTTTTTTTTTTTAAATTTAATATTTAAATACATATGACTGAACCAACAAAATAAGAGCTGATGGTGTACTACAGGACATTATTTGCATTTTAGTGGCCAAGTATGTCCTGAAGGCAAGAAGGGAAGTACATATAGTTCAATGCAGGTTCTATTAGCTTTAATTCCTTGTTCTAGTTGCAGACATTTGAAATCATCTCAGAGTATCACATTATTGAAATGTCATTTTTTTCATATGAATAATATAACTTAGAATAAAAACTGAGCACACAGGAGCAAAGTTAATAATTGCTGAGAATTTAATTAATTCCATACTGTTTCCTGAAACATATAAATCACTTTGAAATTAAGACCAAAATTGTTCAAAAAGCTAGCTAATTAATGAGTATTTTGACTTCTAGGGTTGAGAAGATTCACAGGTGTCACTGAAGTAATGAAAAATGCTTGTGTAGTTGTTGTTTCTGGTCTTAATACACAAAGAAGAAAACCATGAATATAGCAAAGAATAACTGAATATTTATTGTAGTTATAGGGAGGAGAAGAAAGTAGTAGCACCAGCTAAAACTGTAACTGTCTCCCTGCACTGGTTTGGGCTGGGATAGAGTTCATTTTCTTCATAGTAGCTAGTATGGGGCTATGTTTTGCGTGTGTGAGGAAAACAGCACTAATAACGCAGGGATGTTTTCGTTACTGCTGAGCAGTGCTTACACAGAGCCAAGGCCTTTTCTGATCCTCACACCACCCCACCAGCGAGTAGCTGGGGGTGCACAAGAAGTTGGGAGGGGACACAGCTGGGACAGCTGACCCCAACTGGCCAAAGGGATATTCCAGTCCATATGATGTCATGCTCAAGCATGGGGGAAGAAGGAAGGGGCGGCATGTTCGGGGTGATGGTGTTTGTCTTCCTAAGTAAGTTTTAACGCGTGATGGAGCCCGCTTTCCTGGAGATGGCTGAACACCTGCCTGCCGATGGGAAGTGCTGAATAAATTACTTGTTTTGCTTTGCTTGCGTGTACAGCTTTTGCTTTACTTATGAAATTGTCTTTATCTCAACCCATGAGTTTTCTCACTTTTACTCTTCTAATTCTCTCCCCCATCCCACTGGAGGGGAGTGAGCAAGCGGCTGTGTGGGGCAGAGTTGTCAGCTGGGTTAAACCACGACAGCTGGTAACAGAGTTAACAGGTGGAGCAGGCCTAATCCTTCTGCAAAGTAGGTATGGTAAGTGTAAAGCACCTAAGAAGCTTTACCCTAATGAGAGCTCCTGGGAGAAAATGGGGAAGAACCAGTGCTGTGGAGGTCATGAAGCTAGATACTGCAGAGATTAAAGAAGCTATGTGGAAGAACATGTCTCTAGTGCAGCAACTGAAAGGTCTGATCATCGAGAAAACATGCAGTTGAAAATGATTTATTGTACTTCAGGGAAGTGAATGTCTGCAAAGAAATAAAAAGGTAAAGCATTAATCTCTTGGGGGGTGGGGTGTGGTTATTCAGCAGTACGAAGTGTATTCTGACACACTTGGAAGCTGACAATAAGAGAGCTTTAGCTTTGGGAACCCATCCGCTACAAATGCCTGAGAAGAGGAGCTGAGCGATTGCAGGATGAGTTTGAACTGCTGGTGAAATAAGTCATATGTGTGCTGGTGTGACATACCATATGTGGTGTTTTGGCAGACATAGGGGAGGGAGCATTACAGCAGCTCTCAGTGAGCACTGGTGGTACTGTGGCACTGGTGTCAGCCCCAAGAACAGAGTTTGGCTAGGACACGAGAAGAATAAGGCTAGTGGGATGAGTTTGGGAATGAGGGGCTCATCAGGCTCGAGGCTGGAAAAGCCTGCTTTGTTTAGCAATATAGATGCCTGTTGCTTGTATATGTATGTACATATTTATACTGGAAGAAATACTGGGAAGAAAGGAGATACAATTAAAGAAAAAAGTTGTTACAAAGAAAAGTAAGCATAAACCAGCTGATAATAAATCCAGGCTGGAAGAAAGCTCATGAGGTTCATTGTTAGGCCTTTTGTTTTGAGCTCCTGGGTCTGATGACCCATAGCCTGGCAGCTTGCAGCAGCTGAAGGCAGAGGCTGAAAGGATCATGACAGCTCACCCCAGCTTCATGGGGACTCAGGGCGCAGTGGCCAGCTCTGGTCCCAGGCTCCCTTTTCTTCTGTATAAGAAACACATCTTTAAACTAGGATTTTTTTTCTGCTTTCTATAAATCCTGGCTAAACAGGCCAAAATCGCCACCTAGTGAGGACAGTCTCTCAGTTCACTCATTTCAGAGTCTGCTGTAAATACAACTGAGACAATCATCTCTATGCAATATTTTGCTGCATTTCTTTGAGTGAAAATGCTACACAATACTTTCCAAGAACAAATCAAGCATTTAACGAAAAAAGAATTTGCTGAGGTTACAGGAAAGCAGGCGTTTTCCAGAAAATAATATGCACCCAAGCATAGGGGTTCCTACCACCTCTCGCTGCAATAGTTAAGGTGCTTACGTTAATGTCTTTGGAGTATATTTACGGGGGTCTTGAGTGAAGGCCAGACTTAATGTCTGCACTGGGTGTCTTATGCCTCCTGCACAGGTAGTGTTTCAAAGGGTCTCCGAGTTCTTGGTTCTGGTTTCTCTGAATGAATTACTAAAAAGAAATAAACTCCATAACTGGCTAAAAACCAAAGAAGTATCCAGAAGTGGTTTCACTTGTAATATGTCTGTAATGAATTAAAATGAATGCACAACAAAGAAAAGATAAAACCACACATACCAAGTTAGCAATTTTTTGCAAAGGCTTCCAGTTAAATAAATTTTGCAGGTTCTTTCAGCTTGACCTGAGTGATTGAATGGGAATTTATAGTCTGCAAAACTTTTCATAGCTACCAAATCATTCTTGAAGTTTACACTTTTCTATTATTTCTACCCTGACGACCTTTGTGGGTTGCTTCCTGTTACAGTGAAGAAAGAAACTGAAAGTTAAGCTTTAAAAATTGCATAGTAAATCACTGTTAAGATTTTATTAAAAAAGAATGACATTTAAAACATACTATATTTTGAATCCTTTTTTTTCCCTCTCCTACATTTAGGCATTTAAAATTCACATTGTCAAGACTCTTTGTGCAGTGGTAAATATAAAACACAAGAAAAGGTAAGGGAAAATACACAAGAACCTCCAGATAAGAGCTGTGACTTTCAAATAACCACATGAAAAAATTCTGAAGAAATCACAAGTATAAATAACAGTAAGACAGGAAGAATCAGGGTTTTTTTTTTTCTCAAATAAAGTTATTTCACTTGACTTCCCTTGGTAGAGATGGAGCTGTGGTGCTTACTGCTGATACATATTTCCGGATCTTTTTGAAACTGCATATGCCAGGCTTATCTAAAGTCAAATTTTGAATCTACTAGTGATGTAATAGGGATCCAAAAAAAATTCAGGACTGAATTTTTCCTTTCTAAAAGGAGCTAATTTTAAACTGCTAAATGCCACTGCCTAAATTTATTTCCTGCTTTCCACAAAAATAAATCATCCTTTAAGTGTGAACACTTGATTTAGTGATGAAATGTGCTACTCAAACAGAACATGGGGAATTACAACGGCTGCAAATTTCAATGTGAGGTTAAATGTTGAGTCACTGGCAATGCTTTCAGAATACACTGTAGTATCTTACTACTTCTTTTATATTATGAGGTCCTGTAGTGATACGTGGACTGGATTGAGACATTGCATTGTGTACCAAGAGCCATACGGATGGGGAAGACTGGCACCAATCACGTCAAAACAGGTGTCCAAGAAATTACATCCTGTATTTCACACAATTCTGGCACTAACTCTGTAACAAATGTGAATGCAGTATTGTTTCCCTGTATAACATCTCAGTATGAAGCTTTTTCTTAGGTTCGTTACACTACACAGAACCTGTAGTAGGTTCACATATGCTGACTGAGCTGCCAGACAGTGACATGTGCTCATTCTCTGCATGCCAGGAAGGAGAGCTGACTTCTGCTTGCATGGGGTTTCCATCAATATATCAGCAGTCATCGATAGTTTGACCTTTTCTGGGTTTTTCTGCCACAATGCATTCTGAGAAGGAGAAGAAACTTTAGTTTACTGAAGATTAATGTGTTGCACTCCATGAGGATAAGCAAAGAAGATGGGTGAAGGCATGTGTTTATTCCCTCATTCTGAGAATACAATGAATCTCAGGAATTGCTTCATAGATATTTGGCATAGAGTTCCTCTTACCCTCTAAGAGGACTTTTTACTTTCCTTCCCATTCAGGAGTCCTTGGGTGTCCTAAGGTGAAAAGATACCTCAGAAGATGAGTTGCTGTAAGAGAGCCTACTTTGTGAGACCCTGGAGATGTCATATGTGAGACCTGGTGCCTCAAACTAGGATACTAGTAGGAACGGTGGGGTGTTAAGGGAAGGAGAGGGAAACAGTGGGGAAGAGCTGTGTCCTGAGGCCATTGGCTACCCACTCTCACACCCAGTAATCATTTGTTGTGTGTCTGGATGGACTGCAGAAAGCTGAAGTGGAAGAGACTGTGAGAGCTGTGGAGCCAGGAGGGTGACCTGCTGTGGGTGCTATACTGCTTTGGCTCAGTTTTCCATCTGGCATCTAGAAGTAGTCTGTTAAAGGGAATACGAGAGGAGGATGCATTTTCACTGGAGTTGTCTTTCCAACCCTACCTTCTTTCTTTGCATCCATTGGAGTGGAGCTGCTAATCTCTGCAACTTCCTCAGATGAGACAATCTCATTGGTCATGACTCATCAGTTCGTTTCATTTAAGGATGTGAGCCTAAGGGATTCTTCCCATGCTGCATTTATAGGATGAACTGCATTTTCCTCACACATATAATGAAGTATGTGAAACAGAAGACAATGTATGGACCTCTCCTTTAGACCGTAGCTTTCTGGATTTAGTACTTGCTGTGACATCTCCTAAGGTACCAGCTATCAGATGAAGGAAATTGAGGTGACCATTTTTTCCAATAGCTCAATATATCCCTGAGATAGAGCTGGGATCAACACACAAACTCTGTGCTAAAATGTTAGATAGTTGAAACAAGATTGTTCCTGGGTGTAGTTCTTCACGCAGGGTTGGAAAAACAGCCATTACTTTGTACATCTGTTGTTAAAAGGGAGGAAGCTTTTAAACAGTGAGAAATGACAGGTGAGGTCAAGGTTCTACAAAAAATCAAAATAAAGCTTCAGCTGGGATGGAGTATGGCACAAATTTGGGGATATTAGGACCAGCTCTTGAGAAAAACACATGAAAGTTGTTGCTTATGATAAATGAAATTCAGTAACCCATCTGAATGAAAGGCAATGTGCCACATGTGAATGATCTGAAGAGCCATAAAGAAAACCGTCATAAGGCATGAGCTGCACCCCTGTTTGTTTACTTTACCTTCATATGTAATGAAGATAAAACTAAATGTGATGTTTATATATAATTGGACACTAGTACAGTATCTAGGTGTGTTTTTACCCAATCTGTCACCATCTCAGTTGTTCATCCAGAAACAGATCTTGACTTTACCAGAAAAACAAAACAATGGAAAAGAAAGGAATCTTTTGTCCCAGGTATTGAATCTTTAACCAAGTAGTTGCTATAGCAATAACATTAACTTTAAATTTAGTGTTTTGAGAACAGCTCCTGAGAGCTACCTCAGATCTTGTGAGGCATCATCTTTTTTTTTTTTCCCAATTTCTCTCACACCTTGTTTAAAGAAGCTGGGAGTCTGTACTCCCATCACAAAAATACTCAAAGTTCATTTTAAAAACAGAACAAAAAAGGGATTGACCTATTTTCCCACTTATTTTTTTTTTGCAGGTGTTTCACACCTCCCACTGTTTTAGCATTCCCATTCCACATTAGTGATGTGATTAGTATATATGTGTGCATTCTGACGTTCAGTGAGAGATGCTCTGGGACATGCGTTCTAGCTCTGCTGTATGCAGGCTAGATAGAAGCTGTAGGTGATACACTGTGCTGACAGTGCCTCTGGGTTGGCACAGATGAGGATCTGACTGTATCTTGGGCAGTGTCTTTGTAATTCACCTGGATCAGGCTTTTTATGTGTCATTTGATACAGCCTTTTCTTACTGTTGTCTGTTTGGTTTTTGTTGTTGCTTTGTTTGTTTGGTTTTTTTCCCAAAGCCCCAGTTCAGAACAGACTATGTCTTTCCAGGATATGAAAAGATTGAGGTGAAATAGCTTGATTACTTTTAATTTACAGCTGAGCAGCCAAAACCTCCCTGTGTCAGCCTAGGCTCACAATTTATCAGTAACACAGCCACTGTGGTGCAGCAATGAAAGAAAAACCTTTACAATATGCACAAGGTGTTTTGCTCTCTTTCCCCTTATCAGTGCTGGAGCATCACTTATCAGATGCCACTTTGGATCAGTGCTGTCAGGGACCCTGCAGTTGTGGCGGAGCACATGGCCTTGGGCAGGGGAAAGCTGCCATCTTGCAGGGCTCTGGGACCGTGGGGAGCTGCTGTCTCACGCAGAAGGAAAACCCTGGCAATTGGCAGCACCGGCCTGTGCGTGCAGCAGTTGCCCCTGGCTCCTGCTGAGCTCAGAGCCACGCTTTGCTTTCCTTCCTCATAGCCTCGTTCTGCGCAAGCAGATCTTTTGCCGCTGTGGTCACGCTGGTCTCAAGTGCCCTAAAACTCCCACCCGTGTTCTCTCTCTATGCTATGTGGAGGTGGGGAGCAAATGAACAGTTTGATCCTTTACCACCTTAGAAAACAGAGAACTAGACTGATGATGACACTGATGAAACTGGCAAGTAATATGGAAAGTGGCACGTGGCTAAATTATGGCCCAATGCTCTTATTTACTGGCATTAAATTAAGAGTGACATTGCTGAAGATTGTCTCTAGACTAATCAGAATTGTTTTAGTAGCGTCATTCTCCGTGAATGGAAACAGGAAGTGGAATATACTAATCTTATAACTCAAATTCACACTTCCCTTCTTCTTTCTCAGTGGCTCTGAAGTTAGACGTGTTAGGGACTCAAAAAAGGAAAAAAAAAAGGCTAGGCAAGAGTCTCTGCTAGCCTACAACCATGTGAGTCAGGACTGAGCCCACTGACATTAACAAAGCAAAGCTGATGTGTAGCTATGTCAGAAAAGAATAATGATCAGCACCACGAATGTGGTGACACAGGTTGTGGCTAGGATTCTAGCAAAAACAGATTAAATGAAGTCTGAAATTCCACCAGCTGTGTCACCACAGTTCACTGAAATGTTCCCAACTTACGAAACTGAACTATATCTTTCCTCTGCTGTTATTATGCTGACAACAATATCATTTGGCACTAACATTTCATACCCTGTGGATATTACTTAAATTACCATCACAGCCCTTTTAATTGTCCACATTCTTATTGTATAGATTGGGAAGTGAGATAGGAAATACAGTGACTCACTGAGGCCATACATTAATGCTTTTAGGCATTGTCTGTGAGGAAAATGGAATTTGAATGTATGCATTTCTTCTTGCCATTAAATAGACATTTGGATTTTATAAACTCTTCTCTGTAACAAATGTCCTTGCTTTGGGAAGAGTTCCTGTGAATTTGCACTTGGTTTTGCCTGCAGAGCCGTAAGGAATTCTAAGTGGAATATTCAATAACAATGATACACAGCATGGACTGGAGCCTGGATGAAGACATTTACTTTTCACTATGCCATTTCTGCATAGTGAAAAGTACCTCTCCTGTAACACTGCAATTTTATAAAGAACATAGGTGTTCACTTTCATACGGTAAATTTGGTCCAGCTAGGACAAATGTATTTCGAGAGAGAATGAAAAAAAGGGTAAATTTTTAGCTATGGAATAATAATAAGGTAAATACACAAATGATTTAAGTATAGGCCATTGTGTTCTCTACATATAAAAGTCTCCTCATTTCTCCAGAAGTTGTGATTTGAACACACAGAGTGAGCATTTCAGAACAATCTAAGGGATTAGGTACCTACATTTTATTATCATAAAGCGACAGAACCCTGAACTTATCTGAGTTTTTTTGTGGAGCCCAGCCTATAGACCAGCCATTATCATTGTTTTCCTTTATCTTGAAGTGGAGCTTCAGAAATGCAGGGAGGAAATGATATATGATCATAGGAAATGATGCTATGAAAAACATCCACACATACCAATATAAGCTGGTCCAAGCTATTGCTTTCATGAACATTGGTGGAATATTAAAAAGTATTAAATCTCAGGACCAAATTTTGTGGCAATTAAGCTCTTTGCACAGGGTCAGAGCTCTAAGTTTACCAACAGAGTTTGCAGTCTCTTCTCCTGCCTCCTTGGGGTTTGGCTGCCTCTGCAGAGGCCAGTGCTGACATAGTCCAGCTGTGCCCGGCCTTGTTCCTTGCTGATCCTGACCCTGTCTCCTGACTTGGCTTCCCATCTTGACCTCAGACCTGCCTCGTGCCTCACACAGATTTGTCTGGTGATCACAGAGCTGTTGGCCAATGCTGGTTACCATCATCAGACCTGCTCTGTGTGCCTCACTGGGCTGCCATGGGACTGTGCGGCTTCTCGGTAAGGATGTTGCCCAGCTTGCCTGGCTGGCACCCTCAGCTCCTGGCTTCCCATCCCTTGAAGAGCAGCCAGCTCTCACTACTCCCTGATGCACAAGTTAACTTTGACTCAGTTTTGTTGCTTAGTTTTAGTTTTCATTATTCTTTATTCAAAATAAATTAAAAGCCCCAACAGACTTAGCTTTCTGACCTTTCTGGCATATGAAAGCTCTAGAAATGAACCACTGAGTTCTTTTTTCCATGAAGTTACAGTGAAGCTTGGTTCTGCTTTTATTCTAGTGCTGCAGTGAAGTTTCACATTCTGTTGCAAAATACACAGGTCACCACAGGAACCAATCTGTGGTGAAGTAACTTGCACTGCTGCTTGCGTACTTTTTCCTTCATAATGTATAAGAAGGTAGTACAGACACCCCCCCCCCCAAAACAACCCAAAATCCAGCAAATGGAAACAAAGGAGGGAAGGGAACATACTTTTTTAGAGAGGAAGGCAACAGACAGATTAGTGACATACACAGTTCACAGGATCACAGGACAATTCTGGTTGGAAGGGACCTTGGGGAGTCTCTAGTCCAACCTTCTGCTCAAAGGAAGGTCAGCTATGAGGCCAGACCAGGCTGCTTATGGCTTTATTCAGTTGGGTCGTAAAAACCTGTCAGGATGGAGCATGCAGAACATCTTGGTGCAACCTGCTCCACTGCTTGGCAGTCCTCATAGTTCCAAAGCTTTTCTCTATATCAACTTTGACCCTTCTTGCTTCAAGTTATGCACGTGATTTCTTGTCCTCCTGCTATGTGCTGTGAAGAGCTTGACTCCGTCTTCTCAATACCCTCCTTGCAGGTATTGCATGGATGCCATTAGGTCCCCCACAGTCTTGTGGTCTCCAGGCTGAACAAGCCCAATCGAAAGTATAAATAGACAGAAACAGGAACTCATGAAACCAATGAAAGTGGCTCTTTGTAATGGAGAAATTGGTAATTTATATGCAGAGGGATCTCCTCATAAGCTGCAACAGGAGGCAGTTCTGTGGGGGATTGTCAGTAAATTTGTCAGTGTGTCATGGTCACCTTTCTTGACTGTGCATTTGTTTGTTGACACTGATTTATGTACCATGCCTGGTTTAAAGATACGTGTTGATACTCCATTGATTTCATTGACCCTGTAATAAGTTCTTATTAGCTCCAGCTACTAGTTTCACTTAAATTAGTGTCTGTGACTTTTGGGGTATTTCCTAAGTACAGACTGGGGAAGAAGTTTTTTTTCTTCCCTCTGTAGGTTATCCAATTTTGCATTGAATGTGCTTGTTCAGACATTTTGACAGTCTCCATTTCACGTTCTGTATGTGATCAGCACACTGTTCTATGTAGCAGAACTGTACAGAGCATGGTCTTTTGCTTGGTGTCCCTCACGTTTTCGTAGGCACAAGCAACACCTGACCAAATTCAGTATGTCTGTTCGTGCATTTTCACTCACAAAGCAGTAAAGAATAGGATCGGCAATGCAATTCAAACTTGTTAAGGCCTGTGTGATTCTGTAAACCTTATACATCAACTGCAAAAGCTGTAGGTCAGTGGTGTAAGGTTCTCTGATGCTGCGAATAAGCAATATAACGTGATAAGGAGTGAAGCAAACAATGAAAGTAACTGTGATATTCAGAATAAGTTTCCTCACTTTTTTCTTTTCTTCATCTACTGTGGCTTGATTACACCTCACTACTTGGTAGATTTTATAGTAGCAAAACACAATGATCAGCAACGGGACCAGGTACCCTGAGCATATCCGGAATAAATTTATCCATGCCTGCCACCATTCCAGGGGGTATTTATCATAGCATAATGTATGATTAGTGAAATTGCAAGGATCATTGAATACTTCTTTGTTCACCAATATGACTGAATTCAAGATGCTTTCCAGAAGCCAAACAATTATGCTGACAATCAACGAAAATCTTCTTGTGCGCAAGTGCTGAAGTTTCAAGGGGTGAACTAATGCCAGGTACCTGTCAACAGAGATGCAAGCAAGGAATGCAGTGCTGGTGTAGAAATTCATATACATAAGGAAGGCAGAAATCTGACAAAGAAAGGCAGAGAGCCTCCAGTTATCTCCATTCCATGCATAATCAATCCACAGTGGCAGAATCAGAGAGTACAAAAGATCAGCCAAGGATAGGCTGAAGATGTAGACTGCTAACTCATTCTTTTTCCTCACCTGAATGCAAGATGCATAGAGGGATATGCAGTTGATGGGAATACTGATCATCATCACAGTGCTGTACACAAATGGAAACAAATATTTATCCAGGGTGTGATCATCATGGCACTTAGCAGTGTTGTTCATCGTCCACCACGATTGGGCTAATTCCAGCCTGGATGCAGTAAAAAATCCTCTGTAGTCTGATGGGTGGTCATCTGTCAGTTCTTTAGGACCTGGTTGGTAAGATTCCAGCCTTCTGTTACCAAAAAGAAAAAACGTCAGTTATAACAACATTTTTGTTTGGGTTTTTTATGGGCTTCTTGGTGGGTGTCTTTTTTTTTTTTTAGAAGAAGGAAAATGTGTTTGTAGGAGATCAAAGGTTTTAAACACTCCTGGAGTTAGGAGTGCACAGGAAGAGGAACCCAAATGTCTAAGATGGTGAAGGTCAGCTAGATGCAAGCTTCTACAGCAGAAGCAGGATGAGCAGTTAAGACTCTTCCAGAGGGGTAGGGTCCTGCAATCCCAGATATCTCTTGTGGGAGTCAAAGGAGATCAGAAAGTGCACCACAAATAACAGAAGGGCACTTTCTATTATTCTTGTGAGCAGAATAGGGTTTTGGTCATATGAATATGGTAGATTTCTTATGCCCAATAACCTCCTCCCCTCTAAGTCAATGGAGAGACAAGGAGAGAAAGTCAGGGATTCGGGTACCACTAGATGTTGGGATCTGCTCAGAAGAGAAGAATGTGTGGCTGGTATGTCTCTCTATTGTGAATCACTCTCTTGTCTTGTTGCATCCTCATGCTTCCTTGCTTCGCGTCCCCTCCTTTCTATGCGATCCCCCAAGAACTTGCCATCAACTGTGCTATTCCAGCAAAGCTCTCCATGTGTCCCAGGAACCCTCAGGTGAAACCTGGCAGGCTATTGGGTTGCTGCATGCACAGGAGAATCTGCCAGGGTGTCACTTAGACTCATGTGAAGTGGACACTCTTAAATTTTTTCATTTACACTTCTTTCCTCCAAGAATTGCAGCTGCCATGCATTAGCGATTAACCTTATCTTAGGCACTACCAGGGCTGTGGGTGTCAAAAGCTTCAACATGAAAAAAAGAGTAAAATGGCAGCTCTGACTAAAGCAGTGGGACTGGAGGGGTTGCGTGCGTGAGCCTTAGAAGCATTTAGATGACCTGACCTTTAAGAAAGGGTGTACAACCATAGCTATGAGACAGCTGGTACTCACTGAGCGTGTCATAGCTCTGACACTCAGTAATTCTCTTCTCCAAAGATCTAATTGTTAAGTTCTGGAAATAAGAGAAGGGGAATATTTGTTATTGTCCAGTTCTACTGCCAAATATATTAACTGCTTCAGAGACTGCCTGTGATAACTCATCTGTGGTTTGAGCCTAGACTGCCAGCAGAGGAGGTGAAGAGGTTGTAGAATGAGTAGGTTGCAAGATAGCATCTTCTACAACTGTTCCCACATAGGAAATAGCTCAAACTGGAGACAACTTGGGTGCAGGGGTTTTCCCATGTGGTAGGCAAATTCATTCTGCCTTTTATGGGTTTGATGCGTGTGTGTGTAGGTTTGTGGGTTTATCAGAGAAACCCAAGTAGGTTTATTGCCTCTGTTGAGAGGTTATTAGATGGATTTCTTTTCCATAAAAAAATTTCATGCATATTCAGGAAAAGAATGAGCAATGACAAAACTAGTCAGAAAGCATGTATTTAATTTTACCAGCCACTGCTTTATTTGATCAAGTTGGCTAACTTTTCACGGTTAGAGCTAAAATCATTCACACGCTTGAAAGACAAGGAAAATTCTTGAGAAGGACTTGCCTGTTTGGTCCATTGAGCAGCTTTGCTTACATGATGACTAATTAAAAAAAGTGTAGTGTTTATATTTAAGAGAAATATAAGATATCTGCTTTTCAGTGTAGTTTAACAAACCCACATGTTAATTAGGGCATTGTAAGTTTACCAGTATAGATAAGTATCACGAATTAAAAACCTAACTCTAGAAATTGGATCTCAGGGTTTTGCTGACCCACTTCTCACTAAAAGCAAAGCAAACATATGCAGACTGACCAGATGAGTAAAAGATAAAATACCTACATCTTCTTCTAATCACATTTTAGCATCTCTTTTCCTATGACAGGTATCTTCATGTCTAACACGGAAACGTGCCCCTTCAGAAGCATGTGTGTAATGTAGCAAGTGTATGAGGCAGTGTTTACTAGTCACGTGGCTGAGAAACCAGAATTCCTTCTCCCTCCCCCAAAAACTCTTTCTCCATTTTTAGTTGACTTGTTATATTACAGACTCATAATCTTTACAAGCTCCCGACTCATCTCCGTGTAACTCACAACAGCTCCTCTCACAGTTACCTTTATCAGCTCCTTCATATCTACTCTCACACCAACATGCAAATTTCTTCATACCACCCACCTTTATTTCTTCAGCTTTCTCTTTTTAGCTCATTGTTTCTAAAAGTTTTGCTCTGTTGATCTCACTGATCATAAGGTAAAACACTTGTCCTTATATTGCACTTGTCTGAATAAACCGCATGTTCTTTGGGGCAAGACCTTGTTTTGCTCTTCTGCCATCTGCCTTAAGGAACTAATATCTTAAGATATGACTGGCTAACGGCAGGCTGGGACACTGAAGATAGGATTCAAAGAAAAGAGTTGAGACCACATGAAACTTGCCACCTGGCAATTTTTTTCTGTCCTTCATGTTCACAGGTCACTGTACCCCATGGTTTTCTTTTATTTTTAACCAGCATCATTAATAGTTTCTATGAACAAAGCCCTGGAGGCTGCCTAAAATTCCCCAGGTAACCCATGTCCCAGCTTTGATGACACATTGATGCTTTCAATGAGAATAATAACAAGAAGTGTGTCATTCTCGCATGTATTGATGACCTATGCTGAAGCGTGTCAAAGAGCCAGCAAATGAAGTATACCACATAAAAGCAGAGTACTGTTTTTCCCTGGTTACAAAATGTTTTGTTACAGTTACTTGGGGGCCTATCTCAGGGGAAGTGGTCTGTATCATACTTCCTTGCTTAGTTTTTTCTGAGACTTAGGACTACATAATGCAAAATCATTTGTCTAACCTGAAAGCATGATCTGAAGCATTCCCAGGTTTTCTCTCAGCTACTGAGTGTACCTGCCGGTTTTGCCCAGGAGGATGGTATTGTCTTACAGCTATCCTAAAACACAATGTTTGTTAATTTTTCCCACTGATTGTTAATTTTTTCTAAAAAACTATCGAGGAATTTCTGTTTAACAATATAGTCTAATGGTTTGACTTTCATGGTCCAAACCCACTGTGACCAATTCTGTAGACTTGTGACTTGTTTTATAGACTTCTTTTGGTATCAGATGTGTTTAAACTGAAATAAAAATTCTCAACAGTAATTTTTTCTTTCAGCCACATTATTCAATGATTATCATTGTCCCTGTCTCTTTGACATTTTGCTACAAAAAAACGGCTGTACAAGAACTCTGAAAAAAGTCAGACATAAAATTCAGAGAACTGGACTAGCAAATGCTACGCTTCAAGTAATATATGCAAACAAGCCTGTAAAGGAACCTTATGAAAGTTTCTCACAAAAAGTACTCATTACATATTGTATTTGTACTGATGCATTCCTACAGTATCTTTTTCAGATTCAAAGAGTGCTTTACGCAGTCTCTCCATTTATGACATTTTGAAAGTAACAAAGTAAGTATGAAGTTAAACATCCATAAGCACAAATACAAAATGATATTCCATACTCTCATCCGTAAACAACTTTCTAAGGGAAGAATGGAAGAGTTTTTTTATTTTTCAGATGAATGAATTCTACTATAGTTTGGGAAATTAGGAAATATGAAGAAGACTGTAAGGATTTTGTGTTATTAACAGAAAAGTTTAGTCACTAATTAAAAACAATACTTCCATTAGCTAATATACACCAGTTTTAGAAACATCTGCAACTGATACATTTCACCCTTTATTTCAAATTCATGTTCATAATAGGGCAAGTTGCTGTAAGCAATATTCTATAATGTGTTAAGTTTTTGCAAGTTCTTTGCTTTTTAGATAAGTTCCAGGGGAAGAAAACAATGTTGTGTGAGCTGCTGTACTGGTGCTATTGTAGATCAGCCATAAGATGGAAGGACAGGTGGTTTTCTTGATTTCTTTTTTCTCTCAAAGCAATTTCAGCAAAGTAGATTGCTTTGTGTTCTCAAAACAAGTTACAGTGCCAAGCTAATTTCCTCAAGTACAAGGACCTTCCATAGCTGGCTCTTTTTTCCTCATGAGCAGATCTCAAAACTGACTTCTGAAAAACTTCACAGTTTAGGAGAGTTGAAATATGCCTTTCAGTAACACAGACATTTTTGCTTAAAATGAACAGCATTTTTCCTCATGCAAAACTAAATTTCACTCACAGGTCTCCATGAGATTCTCCATGAGACTCCTAGGTCTAAAAGAGCTCAGTCCTTTGAACTCTGAGATACACTTTACGGACTCTCATATAGAGCATAAAAATTGTGTTAACATGAGCAAATAGAAAAAAAAAGCTACGTTTTTTAGGATGTAGGCCATGCAGGCAAGTATTATTATTTTGCTGTATCTTTAAGTGCATCATGTTTTCCTCTATGCATACAGAGAGATGCTGTACAAAATATTTTCATATACATGATACATGGTATTCCAAGAAGCTATTTTTAGCACAGCTTATTTTTCTGCTAAGTTTTAAGTATTGTGTATATTCATATAAATAGCGCTGAGTACCTTGTTAGTGCCATAAAATATTAAAGAACAGTAATAGAAGAACTAATGGAACCCCTGTGAGGACTGAGGCATTTTTTGTGGTGAAGACAGGACAGCTCAGAATCCTGAAAACTCACCCCCAAATACTGTTCTTCTCCATCCTTCCCCCCTCTTCTAAGCAACAGATATTTTGATCATGGCAATACCATTAAAACAATAAATCAAGATGGCATGTCTTTCCTAATTCAATCTTTTGATGTCATTTGCCCCTTTATCTCATGTTTCACTTGTGCTGGGAGTAAAATACTCATTCTCCCAAAGCAATCTTTTCCAGCCCCTTTTGTGTCCCTTCTTTTTGTTGTATGATGTCAGCATCACATTAAAGGACAGCCAGGTTGAAATCTGTACGAGAACATAAGTTGTGTATCTCACTTCTTGGATTTTGAACACTTACCTAGGCAGCCATGTGTCCCAGCCATGCCATCAGTAGTGTAACCCGTGTCTGCTTCTGAGAAGAAAAACTGCTTCACCAGATAAAGCAACAGGAAACTGCTCTTGGGCACGCCGATAAGGCAACAGCTCACACGTCTCTTAAATACTTTTTTGCGTCTTTTTTTTATACCTTGTTAATCTAAACTTATCCATGGGAAAAAAGGCAACGTAGTTATGTAGAAGTACACACAAAGGATGGTACCAACCTTGGTAAGTCTAGGAATACTTTTAGTGAGTTTATAAAATTTCATGAAAATATTGCCTAATTACATGAGTGGAGTATATTGCAAACCTCTTATCTAGGACATAATATATTCTGCAGAGAAACCACTCCACAGAAGTAAAATACTGTGGAGTGTATATGTATTTATTTGTGTTTACTTGTATATGTTCAAAACACAGGGTCTTTTTTTGACTGAAGGACTTGTCACTTGCTTTTCCCAACAAATTTATCAAAGAATCAAATAGAATCCACCTATGAAGAGCCCATAAAAATATATCACAATAACTTTAGGAGTTTGTGCAAAAAGAAAGAATTATTTTCAGAATTTGTATTACTGTTTTATTTTTCTGTTTGCCTAATGATGGAAGTTTGTGAACAGTTCTAGTTAACAAAGGATAACAGAATTTTATGCACTGCAACAGGTTGCATATTTTTATATTAACTGAATCTGAGGTTGCCTGCAGCTTTCACAGGAGTGATTCTTTTAACAGATAATTCTATTCAATTAGATAGGTGGAAAAGTGTTACATGAGCACAGTTTCTCTTTTCCCTCTGTGATCAGAATAATTTATCGTGTGGTCTGATTTTTTTTTTTTAATTATGTTTGGAATGATTAAATTCTACATCTAAGAAACTGGGTACAATTTCACTTTAAGTACATCTATTGGGTAAAACTGGCCTGTTTGATGATTCAGATGCTAAGGAGAAATGAAACAGATGAGCAAATTTAAAAGCTCTAAAATAGGACATACTGACTTCCTTGAGAACAATACCAGGCAGCTCTTTAATATTTAACCTCTGGAATGCAGAGATTTGGTTCCTGCTTTATTCCAGCCAGAGCATGACTTTTTCATCCACAGTTTTTCTACAGATGCACTTGCTATATGAAGCCTAAATTATCAAATAATGCTATACTTGTGGTCATTCCTGAACTGGTATCATAGTGCCCTCCAGTTTGGTGAAAGGGAGGCTTTTCGGCCACTTAGATTAATTTCTAAAATAAATTTCAGTCAAACCTTTATTTTCACTGAGAGAAAAGTCATTAGACAAAGACCTGTTTTATCAGTTTTCACCTGCCTTTTCCTAACATGGTACCTACTAAGAACAACATCTGGTGAGCTGGTTCTGCTGTTCTGTTGAGGGTTCCTGTATTTCACTGAAGAAAAAGCAGTTCTTATCATTATTAGAAATAAAGAAACACAGTTGATACACTTCTACAGTTCTTCACTGTAACAATTGATAGTGTGACTGAAAGATTAAAGGAAGCAAAAGGGGAGATGGTGCATTTTATAGTAAAGCTGTATGCAAAAAGCAACTCTCAACTGTCCATATGGAACAATTTAATTTCTGATGCAACCAGCACAGTTTTCTAGGATTTTTTTTTTGAGATCTGGACGTACACAGTATCTCAAATCAGACAGCTCGAAACAATAGGTGTTCTTTGGGTTGGCTGAGATGAAAGTACTATCAAGAAAGAAAAACTGAAAGAGAAAAGCATTAACAGTGGAAAATTATTTTATCTACAAAAGAAGCAATGAATAAGTCCTCATTAATTTTATTGGTTATATTTGGGCTTACAAAGGGTTCAGATCACATGTCCTTGGGTCATGGACAAAGGTGTAAAGAAAAAAACAGGTAAAAAGCAAGGTCGAGATTCCTAATGCAGAATACAAGTCCTCAGAGTCCCACCAATATATCCTCTTTCTTCAACCAAAACAGATTCTAAGAATGTTTTTCTATACCAGCTGAAAAGGGGAGGCCCTCAGCACATCATAGGATGGAATGAGTTTTGAAAGCTTACACTTCTAGGCTCCTATAAGTGAGTAAGAGACTGAATTCCACAGCTGAAGTCTTCTACCTGGAATAAATTGATGCATTAAGAAATTATCAAAATTAACCAATTAATAATTCATGATGGTTTTGCAAACCTTCCAGGTGTGCAAAGCTGTACATTCTGCTGGAATGAATGTGAATTAGGACCATGAGCATAATTCTACCTCTGCCATTGACTCACTGTAGCCTTGAGGAAGTCACTCTGTCCTTCTGCATGTAATAATGACATCGTATAGCTCATTTGGGTGTGAGCAGGTTCATTAGTTAATGCTTGATATTGCTGTAAAGTGCAAAATGTTTTGTGAGTCTGGTATTGTTATTAAAAAAGAAATAAACAGGAAACGTCAGTCAGGTAATGTCATCACTGAGACATTAGATCCCTCAATAACATGGACAAGAGAGGCAGTGGCTCAAATAACAGCATTCTTTATGGACAGAACTGTGCAAAACCTGGGCTTTTCCACAGCTCTAACACACCCCCTGCATGACGTCAGCCAACGCATCTCCCAGTGCCTCATTCCTTCTATAAGCGCATGGAGCACTGCCTCTGTAAAACACAGACAGACGGTTCCCCTGTAAAGATTTTTATAGGATAATCACACTGATCTTCAATCTCCTGATTACTTTTCCTGTGAGGCGAATGCTTTCATGAGCTGGAGTCTGAGGAAACATCCTGGCTATCCTCATGGAAACTTTTAACGTGGGGCACAGCACCATCTCAGCTGGTCCCATTTTGATGCAGCTGCCCTGGAGTGTGCTCCACGAAGGCTGTAAGACAGAAAGGCTTTTTCAGCCCCACTACTAGTGCAAGCCAAAACCCACTTTCAGGATCTCTCTCTGGGGTCCTGCTGACGCAGCTGCAGATCTAACTGGGGCCAACTGGGATTCCCAGGAAAGCCCGTGAGGCAGCCAGCACCCCTCTCTGGGGCAGGGCCTCTCTGGGCCTGGCCCTGTTCCCCAGGGCCACTCCCTGCCTGTTCCTGTACAAGCGATCAAAGGTCCTTCTCAGAAGGCGCTGGAGTTTTCTCCCCTGAAGTGCCAATTTTTGCCTACTTTACGAGAAATTTGGTGGCAGCCTGAGAGCGGGGTAAAACCAGGGAACTAGCTGCTGGGTGCTGGGGAGGGCCTGGAAATGAGAGACTCACTGGGAAACACCATTCCTCTCCCAGGAAAACTGCTGTGCCTTGCCAGAGGCCCCGAAAAATCCTGTCAGTTTGCGGTAGCTCTCATAACCTTGCTGCTCATGCCGCACTAAATGCAATTTCCCTGTGTGTTCCCAGAGAAACCCTGTCCAGCCGTGACGCCCTCACCCCGCCTCCCCTCACAACCAGTCAGCTTTCCCACACGCAAAATGGCTCCCGCACCAGCTTCACTCGCTATTCAGTGCCCAATTCCAGCCTGCCGGTAAGCTTCCCACCAGCCGGAGCTTGCCTTGCCCTNTGAAAGCCTTCCCCTCCCTTCGCCTTTCCGTTTAGCAAAATGGCAACGACGGCTGCTCAGGCCCCGCCCCCCAGGTGACTGCCAGGTTGTGCGGTCACGTGACACGCGGAGCCGGCTGGTGGCGCGTTGCTGTAGGGACGGGGCAGCGCGCCCGGGACGCTGTCGGCGGCGCGGAGCGGAGCGGGTGGGATGGGGTGCGCGGCTCTGCTGTGGGGCTGGCTCCTCC
>VYZV01025752.1:0-17845 GCA_013401275.1 Pandion haliaetus
GAAAGAATTCCCAGCCTGACATGCTAAATGGCTTACCTGGTGTCTGCTTTCCTACCTTCTGCAGCAGGCAGAAAGAACAGTTAATATGCCTATGGGCCAGAAGAATTCCCTTGCGGTGTGGAGAAATAAGTAGGCGGGCAGTTAAACCTTGCATCCTGTCAGTGTAAAGGCCCAGGCTGTTTCTTATCCCAGTCCACCATGTTTGAAAGGACCCTTCATCTCCCATTGCTTAAGGACAAGCAAAGTAGTGTAAGGTGCAAAGATACGCAACACGTTAGGAAAGAGGGTAGGATTTAAAACAGGACAGAAGCATTCTTTCCTTGTTGTAGGCTCTCTTTCCTAACAGCTTCAAGTTTATTTGGAAAGGTGGCTTCTGGGATGTGGCAGTCTGTGATCATCAAAAAGGAGGTTGGCTTTACTTGTTTGAATGTATAGTAACTAACTGAGGATTTCATGGGTTAAGACCTTTGTAAACACTTCCTCTTCCCTGGGAAGGCATTAGCTGTCAGATGGGTCACTAGCTTCAGGGAAGAGCTCAGCTGCAGTTGAGGATTGATTTGTCAGAATACTGTTGGTTTTCCTCAATTCTGATTGCTGATAAGCTCAGAAGTAGAGTATGTGCTCATTCCAAATCTTTGCAGCTCAGGGCTGCTTACAACTGATGTCATCTCACCAGCTTTTTTACTGGGATGGGTAGAATTACAGTGTTTCTGTGGACCATGCTTCCGAGTAAATGATGTTTTGGATGGCTAGTGGCTCAGTACTGTCTGAGCTGGTTTTCCATGCATGCATAAGACTATGGTTTATAATTCCCCAGAGCTCTCTAGATCTGGTTGGGGAGTTCTGAATTCAGCACTTCTGAATGCTTTGTGACTTTCTGCTTAACTGTTTTCTAGGAAACAAAGAAACAACATCAGGAAATTGTCTCAGTTTACAGGATGCATCTTCTCTATGCTGTGCAGGTATGGTTGCATATTGTCAGTTACACAGTTTTGGTATTTTAATGAAAGTTGTTTCTTCTGCAGATCTAGTAAGAACTTTGCATGTTTTATCTAAGACATCCTACCGAAAAGCTATGACTCTTGAAGCACTGATTTAGCACTGCTTCCTTTTGGGAAATTGATCTAATTACTATACCTCAAAACTAGTTTGTAGATCTTAAAGTGTAGAGAGATGCTTGAATTCAATAATCTTTTCTTCTTTCTCCCCTTGTCTAGGGTCAAATGGATGAAGATGTCCAGAAAGTGCTTAAACAAATTTTATCAATGTGTAAAAGCCAATCACAGAAAAAGTAAACAAAAATGCCAAAACTCCCTATTTTTATTAATCCTGTTATGGGTGTTTATCTAGATTTGCCTTAACATAAGACATAAAAATGGCAATTTGCTGCTTTTGTGTTATTGTGCTGTTGGTGAGGTTGATTTGTCTGTCTGTCTACCAATTCCCATGTGCATTTGCATGTCCAGTAACTAAACACATGCCTGCTTTTCCTATCCAAAATGCAAGTATGTTCTTCAGACTTTTTACTTAGGCCACTCCATGTCATGTTTACCCTGAAAGTACTTTCTAACTTCCTCCAATAGAGGGAGGTTAATCTAGAGGAAGGCACTCACGTTGCCTGGGTAAAGGTGAAATTCTCCCTAAGGTCTTCTGTACTGTTTATAAGCTGCATCTTGTTACCAGGGGATAACTTAGTTGCTTGATGTTGTCATACTCAAATTCCTGACATTTTGCCACGTGCAGTCTTTGGCGGAGCAGAAATGAGCCTTGCAGCAGTGAGCAGAAGCAGGTATTTATGCTAAGCCAGAACATCAAACAACTACACTTCTTAGTGTAATATTATTTAACACACCATAGGGTAGCTGTCCCTACCAGCTGTTGCAACCTGTCCAGTGCACTGAGTACACAAAAATCATACCATGCTTCATAGTCTCCTTGACCTGCCTGGTAGTGGAATGAAACTATTTCAAAAGGTAAAAGCATTCGTTTATTGAAGTTCTGTACAAAGCAGTACAGAAACGTCTGTATAAACAACCCTTTATGATAGGTTTAGCTATCTATGCAAGTGTTGGCCATGAAGCTCAGGAACAAAACCAGAACATATACTTTAGACAAGGGATTCTAGTGAACACAGGATGTTTACAGTGAATGTCAATGCCTCATACTTCCTAACCTCACTTTTGTAAAGATCTTCTCTTCACTATATTTTTATTGGCCCTCTAATGAATTTTTTTGTAACTAAACCATTTTTCTACATAATGTTTGCATTAAGCTTATTAACAAATATTTTTAGGTAATCGTGTTTTAGAGAGTTCTTTTTATACCCCCAAGTATTTAGTAATAGTGAAGCATAGCGAAGTGTTTTCAGTTTGTAAAAGATCTGTACGGAATAATAGACCTGTCTGTCAGTGTGGTCCAAAGCAGTGAAGTGTAAAATGCAGTTCAGCCTGCTGTTTCAAAAAATATAGAAATGATAGGTAGAGAACAGCAAGAGGTGTCAAATATAGAAATATGTTGTTTCTAGAGGCCAAGTGCATCCGTAAAGCCTTTATCAGCACTTTTTTTTTAAAGTAAAAAAAAAATGCGTGATGTGGTATAGTATGAAACTATGGAAAAATGTTTCTAAGCATACACTGCATTTGAGGGTACAACCATTCTAACTAGCTTGCAGCTTCACTATGGTATTTTTGTTATTCCTGTTAGTGGATACGTCTCTAATAGAGAAATCTTCCAGAGCTATATAATCTATGAAGTTAATGTAGAGTCATAGTATGACAAGAGTCAGCAGTGCCTCAGACTGACTGGACTCATAGTGCACTTACATCAGACAATTCCTAACCCTGGTGAAACTAAAATGGATTTTAAAGGCGAAAAGACAAATCACACCTTTGCATCAGTTAGACCTTGGTGTTACTTTTCTTGGGTGATTTAACTAATGCCTGCTAATTTTGAACAGTATTTTATAGTTAGATGGTTTTGAAAATGCTCCAAAGAAATGTGAAAAGAATTTTGCTGCAGCACTTCAAAATGAACAACAAGATTTTAAGCATGCTGGTGCTGCAAAGTATAAAACTTGATGAACCATTTTGTAGGTTGCCTGATGGATTTAGTCTTCTACTTTGTTTTGGTTTGTATATTTATTACAATTATCTTTGTGTAATATTGAAAATTATATACTACAGCATAGTAAGTTTCTTTATATGTAATTTACAAGAAGTTTCCTTATGCAGCAAATAAACTATTTCCAATTTTTTCATCTTTGTTCTTCTTGTCCTTCATTTACTTTTTATATTGAGGGAAATCTCACTACACTGTTTTAATGTAGTGCAAACGTTCTATATCTCATGTTTAGATAGCTGTCAGATATACTGGGTTTTCGTCCCTGAAATTGCTACTTGATTATTAACTTTCTTGATCTGTCAGGTAGAATAGAATCCACTCCAAACTCCATGCAACCAGTTTTGCAGATTATGCCTTCTATCTGATTGATAAGTTCAGAGCCATTTCTCACATAGACATCCTGCTAGAGGCAATACAGGTTTCCCATTCACCACTGGGTGCATTCCGACTAGGCTTAAAACTGTCTTCTCCTGGCCAGTGTTTTTATAACTGTTCTCTCCCCTGCTCCCCACTAAGTGTACGAGTACTGGGGATGAACAATCCTCTTACCAAACTCAGAGACTGCAGTTCGCACACAACAGAGACAATTTGGTCAGACTGCTCAGCTTGAACCTACTGGCTCTTGTCACCCATCCCATGCCCTGTCACAGTAGAGAATAGTGACAAATGGTGGTAGCAGACTTCAGAGGACTGTGAGTGGGTTGAAATTTGGGCAATGTCTGTTTAGATCTGCATTAAGATCACTTTTTTTTTTCTTTTTTTTTTTTTTTTTAACTCTCTTGCTGGAGAAAGGAAGTGCCAGTCCCTGTAAGCAGGTTTTGCCATTGTTATTTGGCATCTGGCTGTCACAGGCTCCCTCTTTTGCCAACCCAGACTGGTATGAGAAGATGACGGAGAGTGAAGTGATTCAGGTGATTTCAGCAGCAATCAGACGAGAACTTCCTGGCATGTGCCATGTCTCCTTGATGGACAGATCTTCTGGCTCCAGCAACATGTAGTGGCACATAGCCAGTACTTGAGCTCAAGGTTGATTGACTGTCTTAGATGAGTCTGGCTACCTGGGCATGCTCCACACCAGCAGGACAGCAGCATCCTCTTGTTCCTTTCCTCACCAAAGTGTGTGCAAGCTCCCACTGTGGCTTATGGCTATTTCCTGCTCACAGGTCCCTTATGCAGAAAAAGGAAAGGAGTCATTGGTCCCCCTGTACCTCATTTTGGTTGATTTTGGTTTTTTTCTGCACAGTCCTACTTCTGGAGAACTGAAGAGCATCATTAAGTGTCATTCCCCTAAGGCTGGCTTTTCAGAGAAACAGGAGGTTGAGTAAAACAGTTGCCAGATGGTTTATTCAGGTACCTCATGAATAGAGGTACGAGGTAAGAGGCTAGTATCTCCCCATGCTAGCTGAGCAGGGGCCTTGGTGATGGCAGGAAGGCCCACTGGTTTCCTTCCACCACTCCTCAGGTCAACTAAATGATGTTGTGCTACACGTCAGCATGCGACAGCAAAAGCCAAGGGAAGGCTGCGCTGCTGTGTGCTGCAGTAAACCACAACACAGTACCCTAGGAGAAGCAACCAGGAGAGGGCCAGTGGAAAAGCTGGCTGGAAATCACTGGGCAGATGCTGCATCGCGGTGTGGAGCTGTGATTTAGTTTTAAAGCCCACTTCACGTTCTGTGAGTTTTCCTGAGCAATGGCTGGCTAGCTGGCTGGGGGAAGGAGGTAGGTGGTGTGTGATTTCATTGCTCTGAATGTTTCAGAGCTAAATAAATTACTGTTGGTGTACGTATGTTGTGTTTAGACCATAAAAGCTGCTCTCTGGGGGGGAGCTTTGGCAGTGTGGGGTACCAGCCTAGAGTGTGCAGGAGGGAGGAGGATGAGCAAAGAGGCTGGAGGTTCCTGAGGGCCACAGGAGAGGAGCTGCCCCGGCGGTGGAGCAGGGGTGTCCATGTGAGTCTTTGCCCGTCTGATCTGCCCCCAGGGAGGCTCTGGCTTGGGTTGGGCCAACCAAAACATCCTGGGGCTTTCTCCACACCAATGCCAGCCTTCATCTGAGCAAAAGGCAGATGGAAAAGGCTGAAGCAATCTACCCTTAAACATGGCAGAGACCTGTGTGCTGCAGGGAGGAATTGCTGGCTCAGGCAGTGTGGTCAGGCCTCCCATTACAGCGCAAGTCCCAGAGCAAAGGCAGCCTCTTGTGGCTTCAGCTGCCTGTGGAGCTGGGACCTGAGCCTGCTGCAGCGGGAGGTCTCAGTATCCAGCCTGCAAAGCAGCTGTGTAGCAGGCCATGGTGATTAATCTCATGGAAAAGTTCCTGGAGGAGTTAGGTGGTGAGGTTTCAAAGTAGCACGTATTCTGCAGGCACAAGCATAACCCAGCAAATTTTCTTCAAATAGGAGTGGGTGCAAGGCTTTTAGAACAGATCAGTGGTTTAAATCCTCTATTCACTGTGGTTTTGGTCTGCCACAGGGAGCACTAAAACTGCTCCGAATTTCATGTCAAGCCACAGTACAAGAGTTTGTCTGAGTACCTTGAAAACTTCATCTAGAGCAACACTGTCTGGTTTTGCAAACGCGGGTCACGGGGGGGNAAGCCAATTCTCAGCAAAATGTTTCATAGAAGTGAAGTTTCCAAATGGTTTTCTTCATCCCTGCCTTCTCTTCCTCCTCTTCTATTTGGATTCTTCACTGATCCTTTTGAAAATAAGTAATGGAGATACTAAGTACAGACTAGAACTGTATTTTGGTTTTATGTCCATGTTCTCAGGGCAGTAACAAATTAAGTCTCATGTTAACAGTCATTTCCATAAACCTTGTCTTAGAATTGTATACAGTGGTGAACTGAAGCTGAAGTGAATTGAAATCTGTGATTTAATGTTTCTACTTATTTGAGGAAGCCTGAGATACAATTTTTTGTAGCTACAGAACAGTCCTAGCAGCATAGCCTGCTGCTGGCAAGAAAGCCGTGTGCTTTGCTTGACACCTACAAGTGTTGGGCTCCCAAGGTTATAATAGGGTGTGACAAAAGTGTCTTCTAGGAGAAATGATGGCATCTGTCTCACTGGACCCAGTCATGGGATCCTGAGGTGGTGTGACACCAACATAAGGCCCCTCCGACGATTTGTTTTGCCCTTTGCACAAGCAGTAGCGGTTTGTGCTTTTAGTCCTGCAGGTGCCAGTCCCCAGTCCCACTGGTGGCTTCAGGAAGGTCTGTTTTGTGGTACAACTTGTAGTTCCTGATGCACTTTATAGCAACACATCTGTCGCTGTTTACAAACCTTTGGCTGCCCTGACTCTGATTAACACAGGTATTTACGCAATCATCAGTTTTTCAGTCTGTTATTTTAAAAGCCTGCTTGCATGCTGATCTGTCCAGGGTTGCTGTGTTGGCCCTCCTCATACATTTTCCAACAGCCTGAAATGCTCAGACGGTTGGTAATAAGGCCTCCTACCAGCAGATGGAGATTGGAAACAGGCACATCTTGGTGACATCATCCCCTGCAAGGAACTTGGGGCGGGAGCCTGTCTCCCCGTGTCCTGGCAGGCAGCTGCCTGCTCCTGCCTGCCTGGCCAGGCCCTGCACGTTCACTGTGTGCTGTTAAACCCTGCCCGGGAGCGATGCCACAGCTGGTACCCAGTGCTCCGGTACTCTCAGGAGAAAAGCCTGCATCAGGCTTGTAGGGGAAGCTGTCACTCTGGTGTGGTCACTCTTCCCTTTGGGATTAGCCAAAATGCTCCCTGGTGATGGCTGGGCTGACCCACAGCACTCTTCTTGCATCCCCTGTCTTATGCAGCAACAGTCCCGCACCCTGCTGCATGCTTGGAAGCCCTGTTCAAAAATGTTTGGATGCAGTTGCTTGCTGCCCACCAGGAAGCATCCCCCAAAGAAGAGGCAGGGGAGCAAGGAGGGAGCTGGATTAATCTGCATTTTCCAGACCCACCCCCACCCNGAGAGCTGAACCTGGCATTCCTGACCCTCTAAGTCTCCCTTGCAGCTGGAAAAACCATGCAGGGAGTGAAGACACAAAAGCACAAAGGTCTGCACTGCCCCATTCCTAGAAGTAGCTCCTCTGGGCTCTTGCTATTCAAAGTGTGGCTCCCAAAAAAAGCAGTGCTGCATTCAGCAGCTGGTGGGGCCACAGCTGGGTGTGATCACAGCTGGCTAGATGTTGTAGAGCCAGGTGCAGACATGCCTGTGCAGATGTTGCAGAGCTGGGTGCCTGCTGGAAGGTCCCACGGGGTGTAGCAGGGTGCCTGTGCCTGTGGAGAGGGCAGTGTTCTCCCCAGCAGGGCTCCTCCTGTCTCGTCCCCTGCAGCACAGGTGCAGAGGATTTGGGAGCAGATGGCGGGAGCAGGACTGCCCCAAAGCCCTGTGGTGCCTGAGGGTGGCTGCGTGGTATCCACAACGTTTCTAAAATTCCCACCCTTGCTGCCATGTGAAGAAATCACTTCACTCTCTTGACACTTGGCAAGGAGCAGTCTGGCAGAGTTTCCTCTGCAGATGCTCTGGCTGATGGGTCTCTGGCAGTATGTTCCCTTGCCAATATCTGCATAATTAAAGCCATATGTGATCCCCCAGTCTGAGTTGTAGCACAGAAGAGGAGGGCATGCAGCTATGCTGGCTGCCCTTGAACAGCTCCGTGTAGCCAATGCCTCTCTTGGAGCCCTTCTGGGACTCTTGATCACCTCCGCAGAGTGGTTGCTTGCAGGGGACATGCTCTTCTGTGCTGCCAGCAGGTAACAGCCTGGGTTTCCCCCAGCGCCTCTGGGACCTGTTGCATGCCTCTATGTAGTTTATTAGGTGAGTGAATGTCTCCAACCAGCTGATGGCAGCATTTAAGAGAGACAGAGCTCTCTGTGCTGAGGTAAAGAGCTTATTGTAAAACTATGGGGAGAATAAATGTTTTCTTGGTTATTCATCAGGCTACATCTATAAAAGTGACCAGGAATATTCTCAGATACTGGGAACGAGGCCACCCCCATCATTACACTGCTTGGGAGTGTAACAATTAAGTTTTGCAAATGACTGCCCAGTACACCTCCAGATCAGACCACTCCTCACTACAGGTGGCCCTGCACCCAGCAAGGTGAGGTTCCTGCAGTGCAAACCCTGGCTGTCCAGTGCCCCAACCCCTCCATGCCCGGGAGCATCTCAGGCAGCATCTGCATAGGCAAGTGTAGCCTGGGAGCCAGAACCAGAGCCCTCAGCCTGCACTGCTGGGGTTCGTGAGAGCAGCTTTGCTCCTAAATGCTTGTTCATCTGATTTCTGGACTGTGCTGAGCTGTGTATGAAATCTTAAGAGGAGTCTGGGTCCTTGGACAGCTGTCTGGTTTTCAAGCAGACAGAGGCACTGCAGTTGTTCGGTGTTGCTGCAAACCACCTGCAGCTACTGCCTGGCTGGGTAGAGAGGCTTCACACCTCCCTTAGTGCTGCAAAGCCATTGCTGCACTCCACTGGCATTTATGGGGTAAAATCCACACATATGTACAGATAGATTTGAACTCGCCAAACGCTGCTGCATGCCATCGCTCCAGAAGGATTGGAAGTCCCACCATCTCTCTGCCTTCTGTGGGGGCAGGGGAGCTTTTCCTGGATTTCTTTGTTGTGCAGTTCAGATCCTTCCAGACTTCCTTTGGGTGTATTTCTTCATGGAGGCCCAGGATACTTGCAAAGAATGACATTCACATTCACGGTGGATATTCAAGCCCTTCTCGCTGTCTTACTAACTCCACAAAGAGATTAGAGCTGTGTGGGCACCTGATTACGTTTCCCTGCAACACTCACTCCCTTGCAGAGCCCTTACAATTAGATTCAGCAACACTAATGCACTGCCCTGTTAGCTGTTAGAGCCCGGCCAAGGAGAGAAGCAGGGTAGAAAGGAGCTGAACGGGCCTGTTGCGGCCTTTAGCCTCCATTTATACACCTAAGCAGTCCTGTCCCTCCTCGAAGACAGATTCATATAAAAAGGAGTTTCGGTCTCAACAGGAAGGCATCAAGCCTCTGTTCTGCAACAGCTCCATTTTTAGAATAATTCTGTATTTGTTCAGTTGCAAAAGCGCTATCAGCAAAAGCACTGTTTAGTGTTACTATGATTATTTATACAATTTCTACATATTTATTTTGGCAAGACGGACCTGCTCGATTCTTAGGGGTTTACAAGCTGCTACAAAATGAAGTTCAAAACGGACACCTACAGGAAACAGCACGTGGCTTATCTCAACTTTCCCAACTACTCTGCTAACCTCACTGAAGAACACAAGATAATTCCTTATAAATCCATACGTAATTAGATATTAAACAACTGATTCTTTCCCATGACTAACTTTGGGTGGGCACTCGAACTCATTAGGCTAATTAGGTATAACCTTCAGGAAATGTTTCAGTGGGCTTGGGGGTCGTTTGGGGAGTAACTTCTCCTTCCCTGCAGATGTGGCCATCGTTTGATCTTTGGCCACGCACGGTGAGCTGCCCTGCTCAGCATATCAGAACAGGGAGCTGCACACCCTCCGGCACACCTGCCCCGTCCTGTTGCTGATGGGCTTCTTTTCACCTGCGGTTCCTTCCTATGCAGCCTTCATTGTTAGGCAGAACTTGCCCCACCACAATGTTTGAGACATTAACTCTTTCAGTCTCATACATGCAAAGCGTGGTAGAAAATTAAATCTAATCCAACAGTGGAGGTTTGCAGAATTTAAGCAACTTACGAGGTCAAAAAGCTGCACAGTGGCCTTCCAGTCATTCTCCTCTTCACCTTTTTTATTTTATTGTGTTAGAAGTCAGATATGTAATAGAACCCATCATAGGTGGCTCCTAAATCCACTCCTTGCCCTACTGCAAGGAGTCCATAGCCCAGACTTCCCATGTTTTTGCCCACCTAGAACCATACCCACAAAGGTACAAGGTGCACAAGCACCTCCCCACCTTTGTGAGTCTAGGCCCTGACTTGGTCCAGTTGGGGTACGGGTGTTAAGTCTTGCACAAATCATGCCGGTCTGCAACACCTATTATTTATGAAATGCAACAGTTACTTTCTGGTATTTTGTGGTGTTCTAACATCTTAGGATATTATTTCCATGATCACTGTTAGTAGATTATAGAAGAAATTGGTAAAAGTACTATTTTAAGAAGTAGTATAGTACATCTCTAGGCAATTACATAAAAGTAAAAATGTTAAAAAACAGTAATGTCCTTGAACACAATACAAGGAACTTTCACACTCTAAAATAAATCACATTAAGAAAATGATGTGTTCTGTTTAATTTTTATCCTGTCACCCAGAGATTACGTAAATCATCCTTAGCACTCAGTAGTCAGGAGTAATATCAGTAATTCCCAAAAAGACCATAATTATTTTTTTTTCACTGCAGAAATTGAGACAGTAAACCAAAAGGAAATTCACCTATACTGAATACTTAAGTTTGAATTAAAAAAAAAAAAAAAAAAGACAGTAATTAAGAGTAATTTAGAGTAGTATTAGGTATCTTTATCAGTCCCGTAGTTCAAAGATCTGTAATTGTTTTTCAAATGTAAAATTTTTTGCAATAAATGGATGATCTGCATGGAAGACAACAGAAGCGAACCACTGACACTGCATACTCTTGCTGACATAAGAAGTGAAAAATGGTCAACAAAAGCATTTTAAACTTAAAATAAACCCAAACAACTTGGATTCTGTTGAACTGTGGAACAATCAACTTGGTAACATTTGAAAGATACTGTTTTTCACATGTGCAAGGCAGGACCCCATCTTCTGACAAACAACAAAAGCCAACTACAGCCTGAAGCTGTAGAAACTACCTGCAGATTGCTGACTCTTGGATCACATCCCACAGCAGCAAGGCAGGAAGACTTCAGTCTCCTGCAGTGTGATTTGCAGGCTGTGCATCTGGATCAACTTCCAGCAGGTTCGGTGGACCTCCTATTTTGAGCAGGTTGTTTGCAACGGAGAGGTGTGAAAGGAGAAGAGCAACTTTTGATCTAAGTACAGCCCACCGCACTGTTTTGCAAAACTGGCCTCCGCAGAAACCTCTCCAGAAACCGCACTCCCTTTTCAGTGAGTAAGAGGCTAGGCCCATTTTTATCAGTGGTATGAATATACCACTCCATGGGACTTCAGTTTAGGAGTCCCTCCTGTTGCTGAAAAAGGCTATTGAGAAGGTAAAGAATTTCACAAATAATTTCAAATATGAAACTTTTCTCTCTTCTTATGATTCTTAACAGTGTTAATAAAGAGTAGAAGGGTAGGAATAGGACATGTACATACAGAAACATTTCAGCAGCAGCATTCTTGCAGATGTGTAATAAATTACTAGTTATAAAACAATAACGCTGCCAGAACAGTTATAAGTAATGACTAAGTAAATCATGGCTTCTATCTTAATTTACCAATTCAACACCTGTACTGTAGACAAAAGGGTAAATTGGTATCAGATGAAATTCCAAGGAATTGAGTTATATTAAGGATTAATCAAGATGAGGAGGAGCCTAGTGGCTTCACCAGCAAAACATGCCAGCATTTGCCAGAAAGAAACCACCTGCTGCTATTAAGAAATCAGTCTGAAAATTTCACCCTCTTTCAAGACAAATTTAGTTTTATTTTTAAGTCATTGAAAGTTAACTGGCTAACATACAGCTAGTATTCAGATTTTCTCTGTGCAATTGCTTAGAACAAGCCAAAGACAAGAAACAAAACACAAACAAAAATTCCTGGAGAACACTGTAAAAAGTAGCAATGTATTATACAAACACCACTTTAACATCTATGCTGGAATCAGTGGCTATAGGAGATCAACTCCCCTTTTTGCTTTTTCAGCTTCAGTTTTTTGAGTCAAGGCTAAGAAATGTTTGCAAGGGAATAGAAAGGAAGTCTTCCTATTTCTAACTCCAGAGTTAAAAAAAAAAGCCAGTATCAAGTCTATCAATCTTTACAGCTTTCATTCAGTTTTATAAAAAAATACAGCATTTTATATATCCATAAATATAAAACAGAAGCCAAAACATACACCTACAGTTCTGCTTCAGTAACATCCTCATCAGGGCAACAATAATATTCCACAAAACATATCTGTCCATCTTCATTCCTAATCATATACTGCAGTGAAAGAAATCCTTGAGCATCTGTTCGAATGGACACTTTACAAGACAAAGCCAGTGCCTTTGTAGACGGTTTAAGCAAAGAAATCTTGTACCTGCAGGGGAAAAAAAAAAACCCAGTCATCTGAAAAAAATACATTGTGCAGAGATAAGCTGAAACATTACTTCCAATTAAAGCCACAGAATAACTAAAACCCAATTAGCAACGTGCTATTTTGATCTTTTCCTGGTAACAACATCGGACAAGACATTGTTATCACTCAGCTTTTGATCACAGACACAGACTTTTATCAGATGGGAAGTATTTTTTTTCTCCCATTCTAGTGAAATAAATGTTACAGTAATGCAAAAACAGTTTATTAAACTTCCCAGCAAGAACACATGACCTGCCACAGAAGACACTGATCACAGACTTCTAACCTGTTTGTCTGGGTCTGGTTACAGTGGAATGCTTCCATCAAATCAGAATCCCTAGGGTAGTCCAGATGTGCACTTCCTGCATTTCCAAAAGTGGATAACCTGGAGGACAAAAGGTACCATCTCAAAATACCTGATCACAGCTCTCTAAAAAACTTGTCAGAATCAGTCATCTTGCATATCTCAATGGCTCTTTCACAAAACACTATGGTTTGTTTTGCTTTATTTAATTAAAAATGCTAAACTGTCCACATCAGGGTCACATTTACCAGGTTGTCAATATATTCATTACTATGTTAATTAGATTACATGTTGTGATTTGCTATACTCATTACAATTCTTCCTGAAATAAAGCAGTATTCTAAAACAGCTCCCCCCCTCTTCACCCTGAAAACTTCCAGTCCTTACCAACAGAGGCCAAGCATGAACACTGAAGTTGAAAGCATAATTTCTGGTACCTGAAGTAGGGTTTATTTGGAGACATGGTAATCTGCAGAACATCACTGGTCATATCCAGTTCAGCAAATGCTTCTCGTAGCCCCTCCGACTGCAGGATAACCTTATTAACAACCTTCGTACTGCAGAAATCAAAGTCTAACAACTCATCAGGCTCTTGAGTGTTAATTTTGCACACTGTCACTACTCCTCCTTCTTCCAAGAACAGCATCAAGGGATAACTATAACCACGGTAACACATCCTAAGGGCCGTTGATGTTCCTGAAAAAGAGAATGAAATATACATTCTTCTGAGAACTAGCTAGCACATCTGATTTTCAGAAAATTCACATTTTACTGGCATATGGGGCACAGATCAATTTGATTTAGCATGTTTGGTCCAGCTTCTGATACGCTAAAGTAGCACACTTAGTGCAGCCTCCTAGACAGCCTATGAAGTGCTAATGTTTATGCAGCAAAATGAAATTATTTTTATGTACACACCAGTTCAAATCCAACTCATGTCATGTACCAAGTGGGTAAGACTAGCTCTGACAATGAAGCTGGATATGCTACAAATAGTTTAGTGGAACTGGAAAACCCTTCATGGTCCTGAGGATCGCTCTGGCTCACCTAGTTTCTTTACTACTCTTCTTACTTGTGCAAGCTAAACTGAAGTTAAGGCAGCTTAGCTTGCATTACAGTCACATCCTCCTTTTGCTAGGTAATCATAAACCAAATGTTTGGTTTCCCAAAATCAGAGTGCTGTTTAGTACAGTTGATTTAGGTCTTTAGGTCAGAGTCACAACAGAAACAGCAGAGGAATGTGGATTTCAACACACATCTGCAATGGCAAAACTGCCCCAAAAAACTATCATGGTATCACTCTACTCCACGTGAGTACACTGCATCCTGTAGCACCCATACAGTCATGCTAACTTGTAGTTATTTTTGCTTGTGAAAATATTTTTTAAACAACTGTCAAGTTAAAAAAAAATTTTAAAAAATTAATTTATAGGAAATAAAATCTGCTAGCACCTGGTTTTTTTCAGTATTTGTATACATAATTGCAAGGGCAGCTTCTCACATACCTCCATCACTGAAAAGGCTACAAACAATATCAATAATACAGTCTGCTAGGTTGTTCTAATTCACACACTTGATAAGCAAGATATAAAGTGCACCTGAAGTGCTACCTAATCCAGCCACAGATTTTTTGTGAGACCTTAGGTAAGTATCATTCCTCAGTAACTTATCTGCAAGCTGGAGAAATACTCACAAAACAGATGCAGGTGTAGCCCAAAGAAGGGAAGGAATAGAAGGTGCCACATAACAGCTATTGCATTGGGAACAGGAGCACAATGAACTGACAGTGCTTCAAGCCCAGTAAATCTGCACCGGAACATTTCCTAATTCACACATACATTTGTTAATGTTTCTGAGGTAGCTGGATGCTCCAGGGTTGCACAAGCCACAGAAATATTGGAAAAGAAATCACATTTATTATTGAGTTCATACAAATTTTTTTGTTAGCACGGGAAATTCCAAGCTATGTCTATACTGTCTCTCGGTATGCTGATTTCTGCTACAGTTCATAGCAATTAGCCTGAGTCCCTTGTAAGCCCAGTGTGGATCCCCAGTGGCCTTAAGATGTACTAACAGCTTTCGTACTTTTTCAGATCAAAGTGACAGCTCTGATAAGAGGCTGCCCCAGCTTGCCTGAACAGTAGTCTTTTAGCCTGATGCTGAGGATACGTGCAGCCTGCCCTGCTGGCCACTTAAAAGCCTGTGACAGTGTGAAGCGCCATCCCTAGCAGAGGAAACCTTGGCGTTCTCTACATCCATACTGACTACCCTGAATGGGCTGCAGAGGAACTATTCTGTCAGCTATGCCTAGGCTTTCCCCTTAAGTGAAGGGCACTTGGGAACAAATTAGCATTTGTGTGATGTGGATGATCTGGGCCCTGGACTGAAAACAGATCGACAGGAAAGACAGTCATGGCATGTGTCAGTCCTAGGGTACAGCACTGGCCTCGAATTCAGACCTCCAGCCTAAACATCACACAATTTGCCAGAGATGCCTGTACAGAATACTTGGCATGTTTTCTTATCAAGATTACAGAAACTATTTGAGATCTTCAGCCCCAAACCAGAGCAAGGGTACAAGCTGGGGCTGTTCATTGGACCTCATGCCTCAAAAGCATTCTCTCCCTAAACAAGTTGTTCTTTTGGGCCTTACACAGATCCAGGAAACATTGTCTTCACAGGAAGACTCCTGTTTCTCAGTTAGCCCAATAGTGTCACACAGACATACACCTTTATTCCATCTTCCAAACTGAATCAGCCTCATTTCGTCTCTCCTGATGAAGTGGTGCCTGACACACTGACTAAGCTCACATCCCATCAACTTCTTTTTTCTCTCCATCAGCTCTTACCGCAGCACACACTTGTATTAGCTTAAGTAAACAGGATGGATCCTGCTTAACAGCAATAGCTGCCATGCTCAGAAGGACTTAAGACAAGGAAGTCAGAAGTTTTGCCAAGACTGGAGATTTCCCTATAGCTATGTACAGGTTTCACTGTGTGATTACATGTGATACACATACACTGTCAAGGCAAATATGCACCACACCTGGCAAAGAACTGCTACCGAAAATGGTTAAGCAGTCGAGAAGAACAGACAAATTAATCCGGAATGTCACCGATTCCTCCTGAACAGCAAATTCCTGAAAAATTTCTGCCTGTAAGAGAAAGGAAAGAAATGAAGAGAGGGGAGTTTCTGCAATTATTTTACAGTTTACACTTATTTCCTTAAATTCAGTGCTTTCACTTTGAGAGACCAGTGCAATACAAAGTGATTTCTACTTGTAACACAACCTTGATTAAAGAAAAATGGGTCATCATCCTAAAAACTAGTAAAATAAAATCAGGTCATAGTGGAAACAAAGCAGCATGGCTTAAGCATGAAAATCAAAACACTTGTCTTTCGCAGTTTAAAAACAAGCTACAAATGTTAAACCCTAAAGCTGCCTACTTCTGGAGCTGGACATATTCAGGGAACCAGAATCATAGAACAGTTTGGGTTGGAAGGGACCTTTAAAGGTCATCTAGTCCAACCCGCCTGCAATGAGCAGGGACATCTTCAACTACACCATGTTGCTCAGAGCCCCGTCCAACCTGACCCTGAATGTTTCCACAGATGGGGCATCTACCTGGGCAACCTGTTCCACTGTTTCACCACCCTCAACATAAAAAATTTCTTCCTTATATCTAATCTGAATCTATCCTCTTTTAGTTTAAAACCATTACTCCTTGTTCTATTGCTACAGGCCCTATTAAAAAGTCTGTCCCATCTTTCTTATAAGCCCCTTTCAAATACTGAAAGGCAGCAATAAGGCCTCCCTTCTCTTCCCCAGGCTGAGCAGCCCCAACTCTCTCAGCCTTTCCTCACAGGAGAGGTGTTCCATCCCTCTGATCATCTTCGTGGCCCTCCACTGGACTCGCTCCAACAGGTCCATGTCCGTCTTACATTGGGGGCCCTGGAGCTGGATGCAGTACTTAAGGTGGGGTCTCAGAGCAGAGAGGCTGAATCACCTCCCTCGACCCGCTGGTCTCACTTCTTTTGATGCAGCCCAGGATACGGTTGGCTTTCTGGGCTGTGAGTGCACACAGCCGGGTCACGTCCAGCTTTTCATCCACCAGTACCCCCAAGTCCTTCTCGGCAGGGCTGCTCTCAAGCCCTTCATCTCCCAGCCTGTATTCATACTGGGGATTGCCCTGACCCAGGTGCGGGACCTTGCACTTGGTCTTGTTGAACATCATGAAGTTCACACGGGCCCACTTCCTGAGCTTGTCCAGGTTCCTCTGGATGGCATCCTGTCCCTCAGGCACGTCAACTGCACCACTCAGCTTGGCGTCATCTGAAAATACGCTGAGGGTGCACTTGATCCTGCTGTCTGTTATTGATGAAGATAGTACTGGTCCCAATACGGACCCCGGAGGGACACCACTTGTCACTGATCTCCATCTGGGCATTGAGCCACTGACCACTACCCTCTGGATGTGACCATCCAACCAACTCCTCATCCATCAAACAGTCCACCCATCAAATCCATATCTTGCCAATTTAGAGAGGATGATGTTGTGGGTGTCCACATCAAAGGCCTTACAGAAGTCCAGATAGATGACATCTGTAGCTCTTCCCCTGTCCACTGATGTAGTCACTCCGTGAGAGGGCCACTAGGTTGGTCAGGCAGGACTTGCCCTTGGTGAAACCATGCTGGCTGTCTCAAATCACCTCCCTGTCCTCCATGCATCTTAGCATAGAATCTAGGAGGACCTGTTCCATAATCTTCCCAGGCACAGAGGGAAGGCTGACAGGTCAGTACTTCCCAGGGTCCTCCTTTCTACCCTTTGTAAAAAATGGGTGCAATGTTGCCCTTTTTCCAGTCACCAGAGACTTCACCTGACTGCTATGACTTTTCAAATATCACAGAGTGGCTTGGCAAATACATCGGCCAATTCCCTCAGGACTCTGGGATGCATCTCATCGGGTCCCATAGACTTAGCTTAGGTATGTTCAGGTTCCTCAGGTGGTCATGACCCTGATCTTCTCTTACAGTGGGAGGGACTTTGCTCCTCCAGTCCCTGCCTTGAGGTCCATCCACTCAAGAGGTGTAGGAGGAGAGATTGCCAGTGAAGACTGAGGCAAAAAAGTTGCTGAGTACCTCAGCCTTCTCCTTGTCTGTTGTTACCAGTTTGCTGGTTGTGTTCATCGGGGGGG
>VYZV01025752.1:17925-29578 GCA_013401275.1 Pandion haliaetus
TATACTCTTCCCAGGACACCTATCCCTGCTTCCACTGCCTGTGCATTTCCTTCTTGCCCTTTAGTTTGACCAGCAGGTCTTGCCTCAGCCATGCCAGTCTCTTGCCTTCCTTTCCTCATTTCTTACACCTGGGGATCAAGAGCTCTTGCGATTTATGGAAAGCGCCCTTAAAGATCTACCAGCCCTGTTCTACCCCCTTGTCCCTGAGGGCAGTTTCCCAGGGGGTCCTATTGACTTAACTCCTTGAACAGCTGGAAGTTTGCTTTCCTAAAATTTAGGGACCTGACTTTACTCTTCATTTGTCCCACATCCCTTCGGTCTGCGAACTCCACCAGTGCAACGTTAAGTGCAACTATACAATCTGTCACCTTTCAGCAGAAAAAATACTTACTTACTTTTCTTCACTCAGAGCATGAATAAACATTTCAAATAACAAAAATATGTAAGAACAGAGCAGAATAGTGAGTTCACAACATTGAAGCATGTGCTGAAACATGCCTTTTAACTAGCCTGATGGGGTAAACTGCTCCAGGCTACCCCTCATTTGCCACTGGGCACTAGCTGCTTTGTGGTAACTGCAGGAACAGAATATCTCAGAAATAAAGCAGGGCAATGTGAGCTGCTTTTGAAAAAGCAGTTACATATTTTTATTGGCAGCCCAGAAGGCAAACACAGCATCACCAGCCAGTCAAAAGAGGTGATTATCCTCTTGTATTCAGCATTGGTGCGGCATTACCTTGAGTGCTGTGTGCAGTTCTGGGCCCCACAATTTAAGAAGGATGTGAAAGTCCTCGAGTGCGTCCACAGGAGGGCAACAAAGCTGGTGAGAGGGCTGGAAGGAACGTCCTATGAGGAGCGGCTGAGGACTTTGGGCTTGTCTAGTTTGGAGAAAAGAAGGCTGAGGGCTGACCTCATTGCCCCCTACAGCTTCCTGAGGAGAGAAGTGGAGAGGGACGTGCTGAGCTCTTCTGCCTGGGATCCAGTGACAGGACACCTGGGAATGGTTCAAAGCTGTGCCAGGGGAGGTTCAGAGTGGAAATGAGGAACCATTTCTTTACCACGAGGGTGGTCAAACACTGGCAAAGGCCTCCTAGTGAGGTGGTCAATGCCCCAAGCCTGTCAGTGTTTCAGAGGCATTTGGACAATGCCCTTAATAACATGCTTTAACTTTTGGTCAGCCCTGAAGTGGTCAGGCAGTTGGACTAGATGATCATTGTAGGTCTCTTCCAACTGAAATAGTCTATTCCATTCTATACTTAACAGCGTGCAAAGGAACCTCTGATTGCTGTTCCTCTGCTCCTGCCCACATGTGCACACTGCTTGACTTCCACTAGCACATGCTGGCCACTTCATGAAACAGCTTAACTCACTCAAATAGCAGAAAGCCAACCAAACAAATACAGCACTAGTATAAAGAAGAACTATGGAGTAAGGAGCAGGAAAAAGTAAGGGGAGATGCAGGAACAGGGAGATTCGGGCCTCTCCCCCTTCCCATACAGCTCAGGTTGCAGTTTCACAGATAGCAGAGACACAGACTCTGAAGGACAGAAAAAGGTAAAGTTGGGTTTGAGTCAATACCGTAAAATATTCCTCACCCCTTCCATTTACACAGAATCATAGAAACATTTAGGTTGAAAAAGACCTTTACGATCATCGAGTCCAACCATCAACCATGCCCACCATACCATGTCATGAAGTGCCTTGTCTACATGCTTTTTGAATACCTCCAGGGATGATGACTCCACCACTTCCCTGGGCAGCCTGTTCCAAGGCCTGACAACCCTTTCAGTAAAGACATTTTTCCTAATATCCAATCTAACCCTCCCCTGCCACAACTTGAGGCCATTTCCTCTCATCCTATCACCAGCCACCTGACAGAAGAGACCAGCACCCATCTCANCCTTCTCTGGACACGCTCCAGCACCTCAATGTCTTTTCTGGAGTGAGGGGCACAAAACTGAACCCAGGACTCAAGGTGTGGCCTCACCAATGCCAAGTACAGGGGGATGATCACTTCCCTGCTCCTGCTGGCCACACTGTTTCTGATACAGGCCAGGATGCCGTTGACCTCCTTGGCCACCTGGGCACACTGCTGGCTCATATTTAGCTGGCTGTCAACCAGCACCCCCAGGTCTTTTTCTGCTGGGCAGCTTTCCAGCCACTCTTCCCCAAGCCTGTAGCGCTGCATGGGGTTGTTGTGACCAAAGTGCAGGACCCGGTACTTGGCCTTGTTGAACCTCATACAGTTGGCTCGGCCCATCGATCCAGCCTGTCCAGATCCCTCTGTAGAGCCTTCTTATCCTCGGGCAGACCAACCCTCCCTCCCAACTTGGTGTCATCTGCAAACTTGCTGAGGTGCACTCAATCCCTTCATCCAGGTCACTGATGAAGATATTAAAAAGAACCGGCCCCAGTACTGAGCCCTGGGGAACAACCCTTGTGACCTGCCACCAACTGGATTTAACTCCATTCACCACAACCCTCTGGGCTCGTCCATCCAGCCAGTTTTTTACCCAGCAAAGAGCACACTTGTCTAAGCTGTGTGCCACCAGCTTCTTGAGGAGTACACCATGAGAGACAGTGTCAAAGGCCTTCCTGAAGTCCAAGTAGACAACATCCACAGCCTTCCCCTCATCTACTACGTGGGTCACCTGGTCATAGGAGGAGATGAGGTTGGTCAAGCAGGACCTGCCTTTCATGAACCCATGCTGGCTGGGCCTGATCCCCTGGTTGTCCTGCACCTGCCCTGTGAGCACACTCAAGATGAGCCAGTATCATACGTGCTTTCAAAAACAGGAACCAGCACGATGCCTGTTCTTACAAGCAAAGCATTTACGAGTTGGATATACATAAAATAAAAAACAAACAAAAAACCCCACTCAGAAGTAAACCGTTGTTAAAGGAAGAAAAAATTATAAGTGCCCCTTAAAAAATTAAAATGAAGCAAAGCCAACAGTCAAAGCTATGAAAGAGGTAGCAGAAAAGCGAGCAAGGCTGCTTTTAATCTTATATTAAGTGCGAGTTAAGAAGAAATACTTTAGATCGTTATTTAAAGCTGCCTGCATGGACAGTTCAGTCTAGCCAAGATCCTGTGTCTGTGTGTAACCTCTCAAGCACCCTTTTGGTACAAAGTTCAGCATAGGCAGAATTGGACAGCGAATGGGGCAGACCACCGCTACAGTCCTGTGATGAAGCACACACTCCTGCCCTGTGGCTGGAAGCGCTCAGCTTAGCCCAGCTGATACCCTGTAGATGAGGGTCTGTGAATTTGTACTCTCATTCAGAGTTGACTTAAATTCACCTTTTTGGCCTTGGGATGAAAAGCAACAAAAATACTTAAAGAGAGATAGACACTTTGTGAACTTGCTTATGCACCTATGAATAGCACGGTCAGAAGGAGCAGTGGGCTTAGCAGGCGCCAACACATTAAGCCAGGGTGCAAGCTCATCACGCAAGCAGGCATGCACGAACAAACCGGGCACGGAGCTCGGCCTTTCGACAGCACGGACATCTCATAAACGACCGCAGCCTCATCGCAGCGCTTCCTTCGCGCCAGCTCCCGCAGCCATGCCCCGATTTCAGCAAAGCTTCCCCTTCTCCGCGGGTAAACTTGCTGTGCACCTCCTCTACCACATAACCGGGGGCCCTTCTAAGGCCCCTAACGGCGGTGCCGGCCCCTCCTCACGGCCAGCGCCGAGGAGGGGCAGCCCCGCCCGCGGCAGCCGGGCCCGGGCCGGGGCGGGGAGCGCAGCCCCCACCTGGATGAAGGCGTTGGCCTGGATGCATTTGGCGTCCTCAACCGTCACCCTGAGGCCGCTGGCCGTGGCGAAGCAGGTGGCGTGGTCCTGGAAGTGGACGGCCCTGAGGATGCTGGAGAGGTGGCGGGCATTGTCCAGGCTGGCTGCCAGCACGTACGGCTCGCCGCTGGCGGGCGGCTGGGCGGTGAGCGGCATGGCGGCCACCCCGCCTCCCCCGCAGTGCTTCCGGGTGAAGCCGGAAGTGGGCGAGGGGCGGAAGGGCGCGCGGGCGGGCGGAAGCGCGAGGAACTGTGGGGACGGCGTGGGGCGGCCGAAATGGCGGCGGCCAAGAGGAAGCGTGATGCCCCGGCTGTGCGGCCGAAGAAGCGAGCTAAGGGGGCCCCGAGCGCGCCCGAGCCCGCTGCCGAGCCGGGACCAGCTGGAGCGGAGTACAGCGTCCCGCCGCCAGTCTCCCAGGTACCTGCCAGCCCTGCCGCCCACGGCGGAGCGGACTGGGCCGCGCCGGGCCGGGTCGGGTCGGCCTTGTTCCGCTCCGCTCCGTGCCCGGGCTGGCCTTGACCCATCGCAGCGCGGTGGTGCCAGGCAGCGCGGTTCCCGAGGACCGGCTTCTGCTGCCTTTGCTGGTTCCGGGGTGCCGGGACTCGGAGTGTCTGGGGGGAACCCCGCTGCTAAGGGGGGTTCGAGAGGGGTATTCGTCATTTTTTTTAATAATCCCAGCACCAACAAAAGTAACGCGGGAGGGCACGTTGTTTCTAGGAAAACACGCGAAGAGCGTTATTCTGGGCCATATTAATAAGATACGTGACCGTAATTGCGAAAGTATTTTGAAGAGTTGTGTAATACTGTTACATACAAAGGATATATGGAAGTTATACCTGTTTCACTGAGGAGTCACTCTGAGAAGGGTTCAATAATTGCCTTGTAGTTTGCTGAAACGAAACACAAAAGTAGCACGTTGAAGTCTGAGATCTCATCACGTGCTTGTGTGCAGGAGAAGCTAAATTGTGCTCAGAGACTGTGGCTCGGCTCGTTTTGCGGGGACGGAGGGTGCCTTTTGCGAATAAGTAGTGCCTGCAGCTTTCTTAATGCTTACGTGTTTTGTAACGGTGAAAGGTTTTATGTAGGAACGTACTGAAGCAGGATGGATGACAGTTTTTCATGTAAAAACTTATGCCCTCCTGTTCTGTAGGGAAGTTATCATTATTGCTGAGAGAGTGAATCTGTGCAGATGGGCAGATAATAACAAATGTTCTTACTGTGTTTTTCTATAATTATAGTTTAAACTTTTGTTATTGCTGTGTTGTAGTAGTTTTAAGGCTAGAAACTTCCTGCTTAACTTTTGTGTCTTTTTGCTAGGGCAAATGGAAAAACAAGGAGCGAGTGCTTATTTTCTCTTCTCGTGGAATTAATTTCAGAACAAGGCACCTAATGCAAGACTTAAGGACATTGATGCCTCACTCTAAAGCAGGTAGGGTTAGCCATTGTCCCTAACTTACATTTTGAGAATAGTTTTAAACCAAGAACTTCTAACAACCTCTTCCTTTTAAAAATGTGGTACGTAACTGTTTTGATGAAACTTTATCTTAAACTAACACCAAACACCTTTTGAGCCAACAAATACCACAGCTGTTGTTGTAGATTAATACTTTCTGAGAAATTATTCCTGTGGCCTCAGTCCTGTAAGTGCACAGGTGCTTTTGTTGCTGTTTATTTGTTGCATAACATGGTAGAAACAACGTGATAGTTATTCTTAAGTCTTTCATTTATAACCAGTAAAATTTTTGCAAGAGGACTGACTGTTAAAAGAACTTACTGTGTTAAATTGGTTTTCCAGCCTTCTAAATGTCGTTCTTGTCTTCCAGATACTAAAATGGACCGTAAAGACCAGTTATTTGTAATTAATGAGGTAATCCAGGATTTAACTAGTGCTTCTTTGTTTTCTCTGGAAATTCAATGTGCAAGAGCAAAGGGCCACCAAGTTCAAAGGATCTCATACTAGTTACAGGAGTTGTATAACTTCATAGATGAAAATTATTGATACTCAAAAAGTGCTGCTGGTAAAACAGGAAGTTGGCTTTTGATTAATAAGACCAAAATTAAACCTTTAATTAAACATAGACTTTCATCATGAAGCAATAAAACAAAATGTGCCTTTTTATATAGGTGAAAGGCGTATTACAGTTTATACTTGAAGAAAGCAGGGAACAAATATGCAGCCAGGCCAAACAACAGAGTAGGAAATTGGTAGTTCTGAAACTAGAACCTATTGTCACAGCTCCTGCTCTAATGTTTATATCCTAGAGAGCGTATCAGATTGCTTCTAGCATTAGTGAGGTTTTTACTCCTGGTAATAAATATGGAAGATTTTTCAACAAAACAAGTGCTTCAACTTAAGCTTGGGGATCAGGAGGTCTAATTTATTAAGATGAGACCTTTGCTTTTGAGCTTCTATTTTGGAGGGGGAAAGATATTAGAGAATAATGTGGGAAGTTTTTGAAAATTTCTTCAGAGTTTTGTAAACAGCTAATTTGATGTGTCTTGTGTAGGTGTGTGAAATGAAAAACTGCAATAAGTGCATTTTTTTTGAAGCCAAAAAGAAACAGGATCTCTATATGTGGTAAGGAGATGTTATGTTGCCTTACATTTCTAGATACAACTGGAGGTGCTTCCATCCTATCTAAAGTTTCTTAGTGTAATAGTGAAGATGCATGAACTATTGTTGCTTAGTTAAATCTGTACTGATCTTGCACTTTTGTGAGTGGTACAAGTTTACCAGCTTTTGTAGACTGTTTACAGAAGCATTTTACAAAATTGTTTAGAGAGCAAGTATTTATAAGTATGTTGAAGGAACTCAATAATGCTATAAAAGCAACTGAAATTACTTCAGTACAAAAAATAACTGGTTGGAGTGTACTGTAGAAATCCAGCATACTTGTTCGCTGCTGTTAACATTTTTGTTTTCTCTCTTCCCCACTACCTGTCCTCTGCAGGCTTTCAAATACACCACAGGGACCATCAGCTAAATTCTTAGTGCAGAACGGTAAGTTGGTTGACATTACTGTGTTTGGACTCTTGCCTTTTTGTCTGTACAGTGTTCTGTATGTACTAAAATGATCTTTTTCAAAAAATTACTGTAGTTCACACACTGGCTGAATTGAAGATGACAGGAAACTGCCTGAGGGGCTCACGGCCCCTTTTGTCTTTTGATCCAGTAAGTATAGGTTTTATTTCATTGAATATGCTTTTGTTTTCTTTGTGTGACTATTGCATTTAGCTTTGTATGTAAAATTATATTTTTTTCTTTGTAGACATTTGACAAGGAGCCACACTATGCCCTGCTAAAAGAATTGTTTATTCAGGTCAGTCTGTAATTCCGCTCTCCAGTGTTTCTTCCTCATTGGAAATGTTTTTTGGCAACATATTTAAAAATCTCAAGTGTTTTTTTAAGTGGTAGTTACACTTCTGAACTTGCAAAAAAGGATTAGGGTCATGTGCTTAAAATCACTGGGACACTTGTCCTTAAGTTTTGAGTTTTGAAATGTAACCTGGGATTGGGATCTTAGTAAATTAAAATGAATTAAAAATGAGCCATTTATGTTTGGCCTTTTAAATTACAGATATTTAGAAATACTGCCTTTTATTACAGATATTTAGTACACCACAGTACCACCCCAAAAGCCAGCCTTTTGTAGATCATGTTTTCACCTTCACCATTACAGACGAGAGGATCTGGTTTCGGAATTACCAGGTTAGTGGTCTCTTTTAGCTTACCAAGAGGAGCTCAGTGGAGTACTGTCATATCAAATCCATTAATTACAATAAAATGAGAAAAATCATTATTATCAGGATATGCCAAAACCTAGTGCTTGCATAAAGTAATTCCAGTGTCCTAAAATGACTTATCTTCTCCCGTATCTCCCAAAAGAGCTGGTTTAAGTTCTGTGTACTTCAGCTTGCATTCTGTTAGTTGTGATTCTGTGATGGGTGTCTTGGTAACGGGAAGTACTAGCCAAAGCCCAAGCTTTGCTTGCCTTTTAACCTTAATTCCTGCTTTGACCCAAAGTGTGCTGCAGCTAACTTTCTAAAGGAGGAATTCACAAATACCCAGTACTCCTAAAGTGCTTGCTTGAACCTAAAAGTACTGCTTTATATACAGAATTTTGTGTTTATACAAGTCTAGCTTATCAGCTTCAGTGGCATTGTATCTCAGATGTAAGTTCATTTGTGTACCACTGTATGCAAGGTGCCTACAAGGTCATACACTTTGATTCGATCTATGAGAAATTACTCAAGTAGTATTTTTATTGCAGATAATAGAAGAAGATGCATCTCTAGTAGAAATTGGGCCTCGCTTTGTCCTGAACCTCATAAAAATCTTCCAAGGTAGCTTTGGAGGACCAACTCTGTATGAAAATCCCCATTACCAGTCCCCAAATATGGTAAGCAGCTTTGTCTTTGTCTTTCCTTTTGTTTTAGCAACTAATTTGAAAACTGATTTTGCAGTCTGTCTGTGCAGGAAAATAATGCATGCCTTTCCCTGGGACCCTTTGTAGAAAAGCGTGCCCCAGCTGATCACAATTTCAGAAGAGTAATTTTGTAAAAATTGAATGAATGTAAAATTCATGTCACTGAAAAGATGGCTTTACACTGAGGATTTTGACAATTAAGCAGAGAAATTACCACCTGTTTCTTTAATACCTGATTTCTTCCACCTTGCTTATTTGAATCCTGACGTAATTTAAATCCTAATTTTTGTAGCATCGACGGCTGATAAGATTGTCAGTGGCAGCTAAGTTTAGAGAGAAACAGCAAGTGAAGGAAGTACAAAAGATTAAGAAAAAAGGGAGCAAGGCGCTTATTGAAGAAGATCCCACTGAAGTGGTCTTTGAAACTCCAGCTGAAGAAAAGCCAGTGGAAATACAGCTCGTGAAACCAGAGTCAAAGGCAATTGTTAAAGATAAAAAGAAGCCACGCAAAATTCAGAGGAAGAAGCAAAAAAAGCTTTTCAGAACTGAAGCATCAGCATAAATAAATGATGAAAGTAGCTATATTGACATAATATTGTAAATACTTGTTTTTACAGGAAAAACTAACTGGACTTCAGTTTTAAGTAAACAAAGTATCAATTTCTTTATTGGGATTGAGTTTGCACTCCTTTGTTCTCTTCCTCTCTTTGAGAGGATTCTTGGTTTTGAAAAACATGGGAACAGGGAAAGGGGAATAAGACACTCCAAATACTTCTGCTTTTGAGAATTGGCCTCTTACACTTGAATACCTCTGGGAAACAACTCACTAACATGTACAAAGAATAAAAATAACTGGGTAGTCATTGGTGCTCATCACAAACTAGAATTCAAAAGTCAGCTTTCGTAGTCTGAGAGCAGTAGAAAATATTCAAAAAGTTTTAACTTGGTGGGAATTCTGTCTTGAGGAGTGGAGTTAGGTTTTTTGTCTCCTCGTAATCCGTAGGGACTAAAAAGGTTTATGGCCTATTAATTGCTTTTTTATTAATAGTAAAAAAGCTGCTACTTCTGCCTGTAGTAGCTCCTGTATCTCATCAGGTTCTTAAGACCTGAAACAGAGCTATGGGGGAGAAACAGGCTAACTTAGGATTCTAGCCCTTAATACCGAATTCATTGCAAGTTTCCTAAAAGCAAGAGGTACATGCTACCCATGACTGGTGTGAGAGACTGAAAGAGTTAATGTCTCAAACATTGTGGTGGGGCAAGTTCTGCCTAACTACAAAGGGCAGGTGAGAAGCCCATCAGCACCTGTCAGCACAGGACAGGAGCAGCTGGACAGGGAGGCTGTGCCGGAGGGTGCACAGCTCCCTGTTCTGACACACTGGGGCAGCTCACCATCCATGGCCTAAGATCAAACAAGGGTCATGTTTGCCGGGAGGGAGAAGTTACTCCCCAAATGACCCCCAAGCCCACCGACCAATTTCCCAAACGTTCTGAAAGCACAAACCATACATGACTCCTAATTAGCCTAATGAGTTTGAGTGCCTGCCCAAAGAAGGGGCAACAAGATGATAAAAAGACACAAACTGAAGGCCCATGTGGCAGCCTCTCCCCCGAACTGGACCCCTCGGCTGGTGGGGCCGGCGCTGGACCCAGGACGGGTGAAATCTTTCTCTTTTCCTCTCTCTCTCTGTCTTGCTCTCCCTTTCTCTGTCCTTTTCCATAATCCCTGCACTTCGTCCCTTTAAGACATAAAACCGCTGACCAAGTCTGGGACTAGGAGTGGATCCAGCTGCCCCTGGGCTCTTTTCTGAGAAGGAGTCAAGAAAGCAAGGGGGTCTGCTCTGAACCTCGTGACCCAACGGGAGGGATCTCCTTCTAACCTGAAGTGATGTATATGGTTACCACGGGTTATACGGGTCACTGAGGTCATTCCATGCCAATTCCTGTTGAGTGAGACCCCCCCCCCAGCCACTTGCTGTTAATGCCTTCCAAGTTCATTTTGCTTCTGCCATGAATAAAATGTTCAACTGATCAGTTTGCTTCTGCTGTGAATAAAACGTTCAACTGATCATTTGGTGTCATTTCACCTTAATTTAGCCCAAGGGAATTAAGAACTCACCACATCCCCTCCCTGGTCTGTCCAGGCCAGGTTGTGACAACTGGGTATCAAAACCATATGCCTGTAATAGCCTGAAATGGAGTTGCCCATCATTCATTGTTACAGCAACAGTGCTTAAAAGCACAGAATTCTACACTTACACACTTACATGTGCAAGAAACTTTTTTTTTTTTTTACAAAATTGCTGTCTTCTTGGTTCAATTATATGTGTTGTTGAGGTCTTGTTTTTCAAAGTAGAGGGAGTGCATATAGATTTTTTGTTACAAAATTGGCAAATAAGCTTCCAATATTGCTTAAAAGTCTTCACAATGAAAAGCCTTCATTTTCCTCATGGATAATGTCTGTACTTTAAATGCAGCAGTGTTCACTGCACACAGATGAGCAGCAGAAAGTCCAGAGTCTGGTTCACTGTAGTTGTTGCCCACTGTCTGACAGTTGACATTGCCTCAGAGCTGCAGCATGAAGTCAGCTTTAATTTGGGGCTGTATTTTCATGAAACTTTTAGGAACTATTGTCTGCAAGTCTGCCCTTTTGCCAGATGCAGTTAAATGAGTCACTGTGTTCTTGAGTTACTAGCTGGGGAAAGGAGTGTGCAACTATTCTCTCACAGAAAGTCTAATGGCATCAGCCTCCAACCAGACTAAACAATTTCAACCATAATTTGCTGTGAATTTCTCTATAGTGCTCAGCAAAATTCCAATTCCAACAAACTTTTCTAGAGCAATGATAGCAAATAGTTAAAGACCTCTATGGAACTATTTGTTCATTACCTTTCTTTAATCTGCTTTCCAGTCCCAGACCTCGTGACCTGGTTCTTCCACCAATTCTATTCCTGTCTCCCTGTCCACTCCCTGAGCTTCCCTGTGTTTCAAGGTCTTGCTCATGCCCTGTTCCTGTTCGGTTCCTCTGTTTGTTTCAGCCTCTGGCATCTTGGTGATCAACAGCCACAGTGGCTTAGAGGTGCCTTACCCATGGGCCACAATGCTGTCAGAGATATACCTACACCAGCGTGGCCCTAACCATGGCTGCAGTCCCTCCAGGGGCATATCTACTCTGTCATGGGCTTACCCATCACCACATGTTTTGAGTTGCTCCTGCATGACCTCATGCAGAGCCACTGATGCTTCAGGGTGCACCTGCCACAGCATGGCTTGTCCACAGGCATAGATGCTCCGAGGTGTACCTTCTCCAGTGTGGAATTACCCTTGGGCCACAATCCCTTCTGAGATATACCTGCTGCAGCACAGACATAGCTGTGGCCACAGACGCTTTGAGATGCATCTACTCAGGTGTGGACTTATCCACAGCCA
>VYZV01025753.1:1250-21466 GCA_013401275.1 Pandion haliaetus
GGCCTTTGATGTACAAATAAATAGCAACTGAATTAATTTGTTCATTGCTATACCGATACATTAAGACATTTATAATAAACTGCTATCCATTGGCCATCCTTTACAGAAGGAAGGATTTTGTTACAGAAACCACAGCCTTACAGACCATATCATCAGAATATTTTTAAGAACTTCATAGACCTATGAAGAATAACTTGCTTGAAGAATAACTTCAACAATTGTACGAAAGATTGAAGGACAGATCTATACATACTATGTTTTCTGTCTTGAAATTGTCTGTTTTAATACCCAACTGGTCACAAACATATAAGTAGTTCTTAAAATCTCTAAGTGGGTCTAATTCTGGTTTGAGCCCAGTGACTTTTTTTTTTTTTTTTTTAGTGAGACAGTTTGTTCTAGTCTTTCTTCTTGATTTTGATAATTCTGATAGAATTGTACATAATCTGTTTAGAGCTAATCCGGCCAAGGTATCTGGCTGTGAAATGGGATGTGATCCTGAGATCCACATTGGTGTGTCCCATTACACACGGCAAATGTGACAGCAGTGACTTCAAACTTGTTGTTTGGTCTTCATCTGAGACAACTTTGCATGATACTTCTGTATGTGCATGTAGTTGCAGAGTTTAGTTCAGTGTGAACTCTAAATATTTCTTAATCTGCATAAACATGTCTTGTGCAGCACCATATATATATACACACACACAAAGAAACCCCAAAGACAGATGGTTTGTATCTCGTTAGCTTCCATTGTTCCCTTTCGTCCCCAGTAATCTATTGCTATAATGTCTTAAATTATGTCTTTTTCCTATTCTTGTACTTTTTTCTCTTTTTTTTCTCAATTAGGTGTGCTTCAAATTCCATTTCAGTTCTCTCATGGCCAACAATCTTACTTTGTGGAAATTGGGAAAGGGCAATTTTACTGCCTTAAAAACCATAATCAGGAATTCCCCAAAAATGTGAGAGATTCAGCAACATTATTAGATTTTAACATGAAAGAAAACATGAGGTTAGGAAATGGTATATCTGATTTTTTTTAACGTACTCATATCTTGGTCTTAATGAAAGGTGTTTCTGTGCTTTGCCTTTGAAAGCAAGAATTTTAAATTTCTCACACTGTTTAACATAATTCTGTGGAATTCTTTTGTTTGCAAGATTGAGAAAACAAACACCTCAACATACAGACAAGGCAACTGCAGATTTGCCTCTTGATGGCAATGCAGTTTCTAACACAGCATCTACTTTCTTTTGGGGGAAGAAAGTAAGCGGTCCCATTGTTCCTTCATCCTGCTCAGTTTATGGGTGTTGCAGCCTGATTTGTATAGTAGTCATTTCATGCATTGTGATTAAGTATGGTTGCTAAGGTGGCAGTGTCTGGCAATCTGCAGTAATACAAAGCAGAATGCTATATGAAACCATTAACAAAAAAAAAAGATGGTAAATCTTGTATTGACAAAGTAGGCAAGTAACACAAAATTCTTGATGAAGTAGGAGTTTGGTTTAGTTTCTTCCAAATGAAAATGTCTTGTGGCAGTGCTATGCAGATTACTGATTAGTTATTACAATTTCAGAGTAGAGTTCAAAGCAAATTAAATTATTTTTGAAGGGCCTGATGTGGATTAACCTTAGTGGGGAATGTGTAATCTGTTTTGACAGTCCTTTTGCCGTTCCATACTGCCTTTTACAGCATGCTGGGGTTTAAGGAGCTGTCTGGGTTTTGGTCTCCACTTAATGTGATGACCTCAGTTGTGAGACTGATCGTTATGTCATCTTCCCAGTTTCATACATTCAGAAAGTTTTGGACTTCTAAATCTTTGGTAAACAGTTTTACCGTGGAGATTTAATAGACATACAAATAAAGCAATGGTCTGGAAAAATGGTTTATTCTTCATTTAATTTACAAGTAATGTTGATAAGGAAAATTCTTTTCCTTATTTTGGAAGGATAAATGCAATCAGTGAGTGTTTAAGCTTTCAAATACATCTGCACATTTTACCAAGTGGATCATTCTTCTAGTTAATAACAGTTTCATGCTATTCATTCAAAGAAAAAATGTAACATCTATTGTTATTTTGTATTTCTACATTCAGATACCTTGGCTCTTGAGCTGTCATGAGTCAAGTGTGTTTCATCCTAAAACTTATGATCTGTGTGTCTTTATATCCTGGACTTCTTCAAAATTCAGAGCTTGAAATGATAAATTTTGATAAAATTCGACTTTTGCACAACTTTTTACTGTCAGCTTACCGGTAAACTTACAGAAAATATCTACCAATATAAACATGTTAAATTAGAAAACAAATCAGTCTCCTCTCACTGGACGTTAGGATGGTGAAACAATAACTAGACTTACTACCTGCATGGGATTATCTTCACAGCAAGGAGAAAATTTAAGTATGTCATGCAGTCGTAGCTTTTAAAAATTATATATGAATCTCTGCAGCTTGTTTCTCCAGCTACCTTGTGGGAATAGAGTTACAAAATAAGGGTAGAGTTTTGCCATTCATCTGCCGGGATCTGAGAAAAGTTTATTAACCAGTTTCACATTATATTACAATCTAACTTTTCTTTCTCTCACCTGTGCTTTCATCCTGTTTTAACAAGTAAATTCTTTGCAGCTGGTCATATTAGAGTGAACACTAGCAATATTGATGTTTATCTTGTTCTTCAATTCATTCAGTATTTATGTGCCTCTGAGAATGTTCCTTTCTTTTAAAAATGATTAAATGCTAGTCAGCTTGTGAAGTGTTCTCTGCAAAAGCACTATGGCATGTTCAATAAAAATTGAACTGTTTTCATTATTCTGATTGATGCAGGAAATTCACAGTTCAAATACAGTAATATCCTGATGCAAAGGACATTTGTCCCAGGTGGGGGTGGAAAAAATGAGCTTAGACCTTAAGTTAAATGTAAGTACTGCCAAATTATTACATAAGATGGAAGGAAAGAGGTAACAGCAAAGGTGAACGCTAGTTTCTAAGCCAGACTGCTGGAAATTTCAGGGCTGATGGGAGTTATGAATTATGTAATGGATGCAGTCTAATTAAAGTCTGAGTGTTACTTGTCATATAGGCCAAGAGGATATGGTGTTTGTTAGGGTTTTTTTTCCACTGGCTAACAATCATATTGGCTCAGAAGGAGGAATGATCACACATGAAACCCCTCTGTTGAGTACCAGTTAAGGTGTCACCTTGATGGCCAGAACTTGTGAATAATTTTATTCTAAAACCCAACAATGTAAAACAGGAAAAATCAAATAACATGTGAATGATAATAACAATTCAATAAGCTGCTGGACTCTAGAAGAGCTGAGTTAGAATCTGTTGTTTTCTGGCAATTCATTAATTGTCATTGGTAAACAGTCAAGAGCTCAGGTATAAAATACCAAATCATATACAAGATATCTACTAGGAAAACTCAGGCATGTGTGCCATCCAAGTGGAAATCATCTTGAATTTCCCTAATCTTAACCAATTTGATGTATTTTACAGGGCCACATAAAGCAAGTTTAAAAAAAGTGGAAAAGGATTAAAAAAAAAAAAAGTCTGGTCAAGATACTTGCTTTGGTGGATGCAAAGTTGGGAAATGAGTAGCTGTTTTGCATCCCACTGAAGTACAGTAATCGTTTCTTTAGGGATTTATAATCTGTTTTCCCTGTTTTTCCAGTTAAGAGTAGTTTATAGGCATTGATAAAGCCCCAGACCAGAGAGGCTGTAAAGTCTGTCTTCCACATAACAGTTTTGTGGGTCAATTTCCACTGGAATGGAGCAAACTGAGGTTTAAATCCTTTTTCTGAAGCAGGAACAGGAAAAACTAAAACCTTATTCTCTCTCATCTTAAATCAGAAATTCTGTTTTGGACTAGAGAAGCTTTTTCCCTGCCAAAAATGGTTCGCTCTGACTGGCTCATCTCCATCGAAAAGTTTTTGATTAGATAGTTTAATAGGAAAGCTCCTGACGAGCTCTCACTTCTCCTAACTTCCCAGTTGATGTTGAACTGTGAAGTTCTTCAAGGAGTGAATTATATCCCTGAGGTGGAGAAACAAGGATGATTTGATGCACACAAATGAAAAGCAAAGTCATGTTAACTGAGGATGCTAAAGAAGCGTCGCCTTCGGTACTTTCAGGTCCTTGATAAGGATCTGGGCACAGCAGACCATAGACAAACATGCAAGGGATAAGAATGAATTTGTGTATAAGGGAAACTGGGGGCTACTGGACTTCAAACTGTAGCTGTTGCCCAGAAAACCCCAGCTGGCTGTTGTTTGCTGGAATATGCCAATAATGTGCTGGGTTTCTACTTGCAAAGCCATCTTAAATAAGTCAAGCTTCGTAATTAGCTGAGCTTTTGAATGGAGAGATGCAGGAACCTCAGCTTAGAGGCAGAGCTAAAATTTCAGTTCCTTAAGTGAAAGAAGAATTGTTGTCTGTAAATGATACAAATGCTCCAGCACCATACTACAACACTAAAACTGTTCTATCTGCTCTAAATAGCCTGGGAAAAAAAATTGTAAAAGCAGCCTGCACTTAAACTGGCCTGATGGAGACTCTCGGCCTCAGTGGTCTCCCAAGCCCCAGCCCCACACCACCCTCCATAAATGGGTGTTTGGGGTCAGAATTTAGTCTTTAGACTTTTAGTCCCGCAGGCCACACCTGAGCAGGATTCTGGGCTGATGTATTTAAGATCAGTGGGAACAAACACCTGAAAATAAACATACAATCTCCTTTTGGATACCCAGAGAAAAGGGAAGTTGTGCTTTAGTCCGGCATCCTTACCCAAACTCTCATTGGTGACAACAGAATCTGCAAGTGTAAGCCCAAAATTGTTTGCAGCAGCTGCTGTCTCCGAACAAGCAGGATTAGGTGGGACTGACCCCAGACTGGCTTTGAAGCAGAACTAGCTAATGAAGTATATGAGGTTTCCGAGTCATCAGCAGCACCTCGGGTATTCTACACCTTTATTTAGACCACTTCTTGCAAGATTTATCCCTTTCTGAAGATTTCTGTTGCAGCTGTAAACTACCTCATCCACTGACCCAGGCCAAAAGGCATTTAAATGTCTACCTTTTAAACTAATTTCCTCTTATTTCAATACAGACACAATCTACATATTCAGTGGCCTGAAAATGCTGCTCCTACTTCACCAGGTGCCAAAAATTTTAATCCACTCTTGCCTTGTGGCCCAAACCTCCACCTCCCTTAACAATACATATATATGTTCTATCAGTCCTTAAAATGTATTGCAATGAGTGAAATTTAGAAAATACGTATGTGTCTCCCCTTATTTTCATTGCCGTTGGTAGGCCACGCTGTAAGAGGTAGCTTAGTTGTCACATCTTGCTTCATGCCATGGAAAGAGCTGAAGGGAACAAATACAAGAAAGCAAAATGTGCAAGATGGTCCAACATTTTTGAAAGGTAACTTGTTAGACAGAACATGGAAATCCTGAAATATTAATAAAATTAACGTTAGAGTTTGATGAAGCTGACCAAAATGCATCAGGAGGAGCAATCAAAAAGTGCTTTAATTTTCTGGATACAAAACAACAATAGTTTTATTGGTGAGCTCTGTGTGAGAGTGTTAGATATGACATACTCCACATGGAAAAGGGGAATTGCCAGACTTGGAGATCAGTCATAGGAGGTGAAAGAGAAAGATTCATATTAAAGCTATGAAACAAAGTAAAGGTAACTCAAGCCACATACGAAATTTCGCAGTATTAAAAAAAAAAAAAAAAAAAAAGAGTGGATCAAAAACCTATTTGATCTTGTAACTAAAAAGCAGGTGTTTAAAGTGTCCCTCCTTCAAAAGCCCTCCCGACTGCTATCTATGATAACTGATCACACAGGTGGAGAGAGTCTCACAGACACAGGAAAGTACTCAAAAGCACTTGCACAAATATGTTCCTCCAGAGAGGACCAAGGACAAATGTAAGTAAATAACAATTCTTGGCTCAGAAGCAGAGCCTGAAGTTGCACAGATGGCTACATTTGAGCCCACAGGCGTATGGAAATAATTTCAAAGTTCTTCAGTTTGTTTTATGTAGTAGTATATTAGAAAACATTATTCAAACTAAATTTGGAGGAAGCACAGACGCAACATGAATCAGTTACAAAATTACATTTTGGTAAGTTTATATTAATTTAGAAACATGTTGCTCTTGGTAGGGTTAGGAGAATAATTGAATGTACAAGGCATTGTAGTCTAAGCAGACACATAGATTTGGAAATTATTTTCTAGTGAAGCCAACTGGTAGCACCAAGATGCATAACAGACTGCTGCTGTCAGTTGTCAGAATGAGGATGCAGAAGCTCTGTGGTGAAAAAGAGCTTTAGCAGCAGCGACCTGGAGGTGGGGCAGGAGAGGCAATACCTATTTCCTCTTAGCAGGGAGTACCACTCTTTTTAGGTTCGTTGACAGGATGCTAGTAACGAGTAGAGTCTTTCAATGACTTGTAACTATTAAATGCATGCACCACACTTTGGGGGGGAGGAGGGAGTTGGTTGTTGGGGTTTTTTGGTTTCTTTTTTAAACAATCCCTTACTTATTTAGGTACCTGTTTTTCTACTTACCTGACTGTAACTGGTTTTTATGGTTTCTGAAACCTTTGTCACGTCTAGCTCTGTCTGATGGTATACAGGTTCCTTACAGGCTGCCTCCTACCATGCCAGTGGTGGCAGAGATGAAGTCTCTGTTGGCTGGTGGGCAAGACATGGAGGTGCAGCTCTCAGTAGGTCCCACGGATGTGCAGTGTTCTGGGGTATTAGGCTTTGTGGACTTAGCGTTCTATTCTCTTAACCCGTCAGCTAAACTAGAACACAACAGTATTGTGGTAGTGTAGTTTAAACTCCTCACGTGAGAGATACCTGACTCATACAGGCGTAATACAGCACGCTCTGCTTGCTAGCAGTACTTTGTACACAGCAAGTTCTCCATGGCCCTGAGAGCACTTCTCCATCTGGCTTCTCTGCCTGGGGCATGCTGCAGAGACCCCCAGCTCTGCTTGCCTGGTCTGTCCTGCTGTCAGAATCCCTTCAGCAGCAAAACGCTCTGCAAAGCCTGTAGAAAAGAAATTCATCCCAGAATAGTAATTTTCTTTTCAAATCTCCACTTTCGACCTTGCCTAAAACAAGTGCTTTTGTACCCAAAATGAAGTTTGATTTTCCTGCCAGTTTGCTACCTAGGGAAACTTCTGTCTGCCCCCCATGTGCCTCCTTCACATACAGGACACAGCTGCCTTTTCCCTTGCTCTCGAGAGGGTCTTGATAATCCAAAACCAAAAAGTGTTTGGAATGATTTTTTCTCTCCACAGATCATGTTGTCCTTTCCACCTTATAATTTTTTTCCCCTGGTCTACAGGGCCGAAATGTTTCACCTTCCCTTCCATTCCTACCCCACCCCTATGTTTGGGCTCTGCACAACCACATTTCCAGCTGCAGGTGTGTCAGAGTCAGCTTTGTCTTCAGTCACCTTCTTTCTAAATATTCGCTCTTCTACCAGTCTCATTAATCTCTTACAAATCTCACAAAAGCAACATAGAACAAAGCTGTACGCCTGCAGCTTGCTCGCTCTCTTTTCCTCTCCTTCTCTACGCAGCCTCTGTAATTGGAGGCTTGTCAGTCTTGGCTTAGGTGTGTAGCAAAGAAAGTCTATCCTGGTTTTAATAAATACTTGACAAATTAACGTAGTGGAGGAGTCATGTTGGATGTTAATAAACATTCGATGTCATGTGGAAAACCCAGCCTTTCAATAAATGTTCCTTGAATTTCCACCAGCTTTTACTTTTCACTGCTTGAAAAAAGGAAGGAAATAAATACGAAAGGAAAAAAAATGCTTGAAAAATACCAGGGAACACACAGCTATGCTTGACAGTCTCTCCTGGACTGTATTGTTTTGCTTCAGTCAGTTGACACTATTTAAACAAGTTTCCTATTTAATAAACACAAGGGCACTGAGATATGTTTTCTGCATCCTTTGTCTAGATCCGCAATCCCAGTGAAGTGAGGACTTTGGTATTAGCAGAACTTTCTTCTTGTTAAAAATCCACTGTGAGAACCTGTCTTATAGCCGAAACTTTGCTTTTAGTCACTACCGATTTTCTTGTAACTCAGTTGAACACTGATCACATCTGGACTGCAAATAAAAAGTTCTTTGTCTTCAGGACACGCCAGCCGCCTCATCCTGCGATGACCTCTGTCCTTCCCCATCAGATGATCAGAGGCGTGTTAAATTGGTTGTAGCACCCTGGGAAGCTAGAAGAGACACGAGGGTGGGTTGTCAGCAGAAGCAGCAGCTGCGCCCTCTGATACAATGCATTAGTTTCAGTGCCATAACCATAGTGTTATTTTTCCTACTTGCATGTGGACTGTGGCAGGACCATCTTTTGGGAAGCCACCAGAAAAAGCAACTCCAAAGGCAGAGTGTCTTGGATGACATTACTATCCTTATGTTCCTTTACAATGATAGCAAGCCAGTCACAGCAACACTTCCAGGTGCCACCAGAGGGATGTAGACTGAGTTTTGAGGCAGATTCAGAGCAAGGAAGCAGCTCTGGTTACTCTGCATCTACCTTCAGTTTAGCTAAGAAATCCTGAAGATCTCAGGTGTTAGAAGGCCCACAGCAGATTTGCAAGAGTCAATGCAGCATTACAAGCTGGCTGGCCGGTTCTCTCGTGTATTGTCATCTTTTTATTGTGGTTGTCCCTGTGGTTTCACCTCTGTGTGTCATTCTTCACTTCGTCATGAATGAGGCCTCTTATCAGTTGCTAAATATTCTCACAACAAGGCCCTGAGGCACTGTCCATTTAATTAAAAAAAAAAAATTGGTTCTGACAGGAAGCCAAGAGCATGAGCATCCCCTCGTCCCCTTGTCTTTCCTAGGGATTTAGGTTCTTTACGTGTGACTGTTCTTCACGCTTGTTTTGTAGCACTGGTATTTGTATGACATTGACAGGAGCTATGCAGCAATTTGTCCACTGTTTTAAATCTAACTCGGTATATAAGTTGCATTTCTTCATTCCATCAGGAGATACTTTTAAAATTTTTAATAACTGCCAAAGCAAGAAATCAATTAAATGGTGTTTACCCCATAGGGGATGATTCCTACTTGATGTTTGCTACCTGCTGGTGCTAATGAAGATGTTTTGTTCTCGTCTCACAGTACAGTGGACAACTGACGTATCACTAGCTCAAAATTAGTGCTTTTTGGACACCACTGGGAGCGGAAGCCAAAGAAAACTCTTCATGCCATAATTATCTGTAGAGACACAGACAAATAACTCCTAGCTGGGATGATTTGCCATTAAGCAAGCGAAGCCGGAGCTTTACAATTCACAAACATTTCCTTTGCATTTTTTTTCTTTGGTAGGTACCCAAGGCAGTCTAACAAGCATTGCAGGAAGAAAAAAAAAAGGTAATGCTACAAATGGGTCTTTTTATAAACCACTTAGACAGAAATTCTGGCATCTTTGAGGCAGACATTACTATGATGTGGATATAACTGATGAGAGAAGAGCCAGGGATGGATTGTGCATAAAAAGCTGGAGCTGTTTAACAGAAATGAATAGTGCATATAGAAAAATGGATAGGAAAACTATGGTCAGAGGGTGAGAAAACTGCTGACCCACACGCACACCTGAGTGAAGTGTGATTTGGTTGGCCTGTGTCATATTTTAAATAGAAGAGCAAGACAGTTTGTAAAAAAAGAAGAAAACCCAAAAACCAACCCCCAAAATCCCAACTTTTTTTTTATACTCTCTACCACCCTGTCTCTGATGCTGTAATAAAAAGATTACAGCCTCCCCTTTCATATAATCCTTACTCGAAACCATTAAGTTTTATCTTTCTTCACTTTCTTCTTCAGAACAGGCATCTTTTGCCACTAGGAACCCTAGGTTTAGCTCAACATCCATTCAATTTAGACTGAGGAAAAAAAAGAGGCATATAAATCTAAGTCCTGAGAAATGGAAGAGGAAGTAAGTACAGTCCTTGAATCTGAAGACACTCTCAATTTGTGTATCTTGATTTGTATAAAAAAGCATCAACTATGGAAAAATGGGTATCTGAGAAAATAAAGGAGATGAGTAGCTATTAAAATCCTCTCAGCTCCTAAAGTAATGCTTCCAAGATTAACGGTTCATGAGGAAAAAACCACTTTAAAAAACTGCATTCACCATTGCAATTGTAAGATTACAAGATGGTTTGACTGCAGTCAGTAAATGCCTACCACATTCTGGTCTATGCATAGTGTGAGTATATCTGACTGTAGATTAGCTTTGATTCAGAAACACTAGCAGTGTTATAGCCTGTACTACATGGTTGTTCATCCAGATTTTCCCGGCAGCCTCTATCTGTGAGGTCCCACGAAAGGCAGCTATCTTCTTATCAGCCTTCTGCCCTAGTACGGTCGTGCCTGTCTTTTGAGCAAGTGCCTGATCTTAAGGGAAATCCTGCCAAGTGCTGTTAGGAACTGCGTGAGCGTGTGTTTATTTGCTCTGCTTTGGCTGCAATATTTCTCTATTCTACTGTATTATTTCAGCATCGTCCGATCCTGAAATAATCTATTGCAAGCCAGAAAAGCGTCATGATGAGCCATGATGTGTGAATGCAGGTTGCACCATCCCTGGGCTCAGAGGTAGGAGGAGCAGGAGGGGATGGAGGAGCAGGCGGGACCCCGGCCAGCCTCACCACCTTGCCAAGAAGGGCTTGGTGGCATCAGAAAAGAGGCCACGACTCAGGTAAGCGGGGTGTAAACCTTTAGTGGCTGCAGTTCCAAATCCACATGCTGCTCTTCATGCAGAGCACCTGTATTTTGCCTTGAGAACAGTGAAATATATCCTTAATTTGACCCCCCGCCAAGTGCTGTATTTAGCAGTACTTTAGGCAGCTGTCTTAAAGCGCGCCCTAATAATAGAGGCTGCAAGTAATAATGACAGAAGTAGCAAAGGAGGACTTGGACATTATTTACTGCTATGGGTTTGTTTTATGAACTAGTATATACTGCTTGTTTGAGCACCCCAGGAGCCTGTGTTCAAGAAAGATGATGTGTGAACTCAGATGTAGGGTTGTAAGAGGCAACGGCAGAACTGTTGTATTGTGGGCAGGAGCAAAGTGTTTCAGGAGTCTGTCGACCGGAGGTGATAGAGGGAAATGAAGATGAGAGTGCTTTCTGGGAAAGTAAATCTGGGAAGGAAAAGAAACCTGTCAAAGAGGAAAGCAAAATCTAGCAATTGTTGGTGGGGGGAGAGTAACCTAGGGACTGGGAAGGGTACAGAAGAAAAAAAGATGGTGACATGCAGCTGAAAGAGGTATGAGAAAGACAAAGGGAGAAAAAAAAAACCCGGAAGTCAGGGGAGAAAGGGAAAAAAGAGAAAGACTTCAGAGATTTATGAGCATTATACATCTGAAATGTATTGGTTTGCCATTTGTCTGCTACATCTGGGAAACAGTTTGCCTCTAGGTACTGCCCATTGTAGAAGCAGACTTTTAGGATAGGATTTCTCTCCCCAACCCCTGTAAACTAATGTTAAAATAAGGAGACTTTGTGGCCTTTTTTTATTTTTATATTTTTATTCCACTCACATTTATTATTGATACATTTCCCCTGACAGCAATATCTGAATTAAAGGTGCTGGGAAGATTCCATGACTCTCTAACAATGAAAGGGCAACATTCGGAGCCAGGAATGACTTCTGCAATGCAGAGATCAGTGAAAATGGCATTAAGATGCATGTAGGTTGCAGAAAGGCTGACATTTCTTGTGCTAGGAGACCAGGGCAGAAGATGACAAAATGACTGGACTGCAATATTGCATTTTAAAAACTTAATTCCTACTCCTTGCTGGAATTTGGCTTAAGGCTTGTGACTTTGAGAGCTTGGTCAAAGAGTTAATGTGTTGGTTTAAAAAGAAAAAGGGGGTAGTGGAGGGGAAGAGTGGCACCTGCAGAGACGAGCCTTGGACAAAAGGATACGTGTCCCTTCTGGCACATTTCTAACTCTTCCCTGATTGTCGCCCAACTGCCACTCCATCAGGATCTTCTTCTCCCGCCTCCCTCACTTTATCACCTCCGAATTGTGCTCCCTGATAGTTACGAGTGGGGAATCAGAGACTCTGCTCCATTCAGCCACAGGTACTGGAGGTCATGGGTGGCTGTGATCTGATTAAGACATTGTTGAAACTGGAGAATCTACATCCACAAATAGGAATTTGCCTTTTAAAGTCCATACAGAGCTGTGAAGTAGGCTGTCTCTCTATATAGCACATAGTCAGCAATTTTCACATCCAGTAGATTATTAAAATGTGATTTTTTTCTTTTACTTAAGCAACAATTTTTAAACTATGTCCTATAATAAAGCCAGACTTTCAAATGGTATAAAATACTTCACAAATACTTTTTCTGCTCTCACTGTTCCACATAAACCCAAAAGCAGCTAAGTTTTTCAGTTTCAATACACAGGACAGGTTTGTAGAGGGGCTTATCCTGCATCCTGAAGTGAAGTAATGAATTAAAGTCCATAATTTAATTCGGTGGGTATTTGCAAAAGGTCAGATCGATGTCAGTAGTCTCAGCACCGTTCCAGGAACAGTGCTACTTTATTAACGTGGCAGGCAAAACATTGTTTCTATGGATTGTATATAAATAGAGTTTAGAATTTTTTTTTAATTTCCTGTCTGTGGACAAGCTGGATGCAAAAAAAACAATAGCCAAAGTTGTGTGCTAAGTTATATGAGTAAACCATTTCAGGCAATAACTGAATGCAGAACATAGATCTGGGTGCCTGGAACTCAAACTGTATTTCCAATTTAAAATCATTCTGTAAAGAGATCAGATTTTCCTGATTAAAAATACTGAGAGGGATTGTATTTAATAACCACATCTACATTCCATACTGTACTCAAATTTAATCTCTGTCTAATAACAAGTTTTTTAAATGATATTGATTCAGCTAGAAGATCTCCAACAGGATATTTTCACAAAATAAAATAAATTATATAACTTCTTCTGCCAAGCTCCACAGAGCAAAGGGCATGACCTGAACACCCACACTTACCTGTGCACGGCACAGGAAAGAGACTGGATTTCTTGCTCGGTAGAACACCAATAATTACATCATTCAAAGTTTTGGGTTTTTCTACATTGAGTCTGTTTACAAATATGTGTAGCTGGAGAAAACAATTGTTGAAATGTTTAGAAAAACTGTGTTTTCTGACAAAGTTTTTCAGCCTTTGCTCATTGTGTCTGCTCTTTCTGTCTTTCTACGGCCGATGGCTTCTATTTCCATGTGGGTAGTACCACACCAGGAGTGACTGTGAACCCACTTGTGAAACGTATGACTGCAGTGGGCATCATCCTATGTCTTCAGTCCTGTGTCTTTTGTAAAATCACCCCTTTGCCTTTATCCCAAGGGTTTTTCCCTGTGCTTCCCAGTGTGACAATTTCCATGCAAGCCTTTGGGGTTCATCTAAGACACTGCCTCTTGCATGTGTGGGTGCTTGCAGCTGCACAGAAGAAAGCCACTTCTTTGTGCTTGTTCTATGGGGTTTATTTAAACCAAAATACACTAAATGATGTTATAATTTAGGTTATTGCCTAAGTGAAGAATGCATTCCATCCACAAAGCCACCAATATTTATTTTAATTTTATTTAAAAAAAAAAAAGATTATTCAAAGCATTATTTTCACATGGACAAGCCCATTCTCCCCACCCCAAAATTCTTCTTTTAATTGACTGTGACACCAAAATTATCTCACCATGTATTAGCTCAGCTAAAATAATGTGAAAAAATACAACAAATGTAACTCAAAGATTTTGATTATGAGGCAGAGTTATTGAAGTGAAGACTGCAATACATGTATTCATGTTCGAGGAGAATCTATTAGCATCTTAGAAATTTTAAGAGATACTCAGAACTGCATCCAAAAAGTAAATCTGTTGATGTTGACACTAATTTTTACGGGAGAATTTATGACAAACAGAGCATCTTCTAAGGCTTTTTATAAAGTCCCTTATCTTCAAAGAGCCCTCTTCCTCCTTTGTACTTTTGAAGGGAAAGTGATATAAAGCTCAGATAGTGATAGCATCCATTGCCCATACAATTCTCACTGTTTACTGTCAGCTGAAGTATTTCATTACCTCAGAACTAAATCATGTTCAGCTGATGCCGCAGTCACTTTCCAAGACCAGATGATAGATACTTGAATTTCTGTAGGCCACTCATTGCCTCCTCTGATGCAGCTTAGGGGGGTGCAGATGCATTCATGTGTGTGTAAGAACATTTGGAGAGTGAAGCCCCTGTTGTCTTCCCCTCCTCTTCATCACCAACCTCTCCCCGTATTACAGGGGGCTTTTGCTTTGCACAGCAGGTGAAAGTGGCTAGAAAACCCATGCGGAAACGCTTGTTCATAAAGCAGTATATGATGGGGTTCACACAGGCAGAAGTGTAGGACAACAAGTGGATAAAGGAGATAGGAGCCCCTGAGAGACGCTGGTCTGCCGAAGTGGTGTCAAACGCACGCCAGGCATTGACACTGAAGATGGGAGTCCAGCAAAGGAAAAACAAAATCACTATCACCATCAACATGCGGATGACAAGTTTCTTGGCCATTAAGTTGGCAGAAGAGCTGCTGCTCCTCACCCTCTCTATTTTGCTATGGCTAGTAGCAGAGAGCTGTTGCAATGGCATTTTCCTTTTTCTTTTGGTTTTGTTGAGGTAGCATCCATCTCCATCGTCGTATTTGGCGCTGCAAGTACTTATTTTTCTTTCTGTACATAGAAATCAGTGCTTAGATAGTTGGCAAAATATCTCTGAACAGTGATTAAAAATAAAAAATTAAGAATGGAGTCTAAGTCTAAATAAATAACATAATTCATGGCTGAATAACTGCTGCAAAGAAAGCACAGGCCTGCTTCTGAGTCAGTCGTGTATCAACTGCTCTGCGTCCGCTATCTCCCAATACTCTCATGTCTTAACTCTACACAAATTGATGCAAAAGATGCAAGAACACTGTTTTGTCAAGTATTCACTGAAGATAGTTTTCAAAATTATATGCTTATATCTTAATTTGACAAGTTTTATTGTGGTGTTTAGAGACAGAAATGGTCCTCCATCCTTGGCCAGAAAAAAACCTTGATATTTCTATAATAAGAAAATTAGAAATTTAATGTGTCCTGCCCAGAGTCTTTGCAAATAAGCCATAGGTGAGGAATTATTTGCTAGTGAGTAATGCAATAACTTCAATCAACAAATGCATCTGGCAGGTTCACAAAAATAACTGACCATAATGACCATTTTTGCAAATAGAAAATCTTGCTTTTAGTAGCCCCAACATGACTGCTCATATCTTCAACTCTAATTTAAAAAATACCCCAAACCTAAATGTATTATTACCTCGTGATGATTTTCTCTGGCTGGCATCAAATTTTATTCCTCTGTAGAGTTCCAAAGAAATTAGGCCATATGCAACCATCATTATAATCCCAGGTATAAGAAAGAGCATGAGTAGCAGGAAAGTGTACCTAAAGAATCAAAAGACAAACTGAGACCAGGGAAGAGCAAAAAGCAGAAAAAATCCTTTTCCTCCAGGTGAGAATTGGGGGATGGGGAATGGGGCAGGATTTCAAGATTTTTCTGGAATTTTTTATTGCTAATGCAAAGCATAATTTTGACAGCTCTGGAAATTAGAAGCTTCCCACCTCTTCTCCTCGTTCTTCTCCTAGAAAAGTAGAGCAGGAACAAGGCTATTGTGGCTGCAAAACACCCGTCGCCCAACCTCTGGAGGCCCAGAGGAGACGGACACTCCCGTGGTGGTTAGAGGGGGCGGAAGATCTCTCTGCCCATGAGTGGGGCTCCCTGCTGTGACCAGATGAGCGTCGCATACCCTGTAGCTTTGAATGATGTTAAAATTGCCTTGCAGAAGCCAAACGAGGAGCTGCTGATTGTCAAAGGAGCTCCGGGTACTGGCAGTCACTACTTCAGTGAGATCTGACTTGCCAAGGGTTGTGGCACACATAGGTAGGGACAGAGAAGCCTGACGCGGGCTTTCATCCCTCAGGCTACGCAGAGCCCCCAGGGAGGGATCCCAGGGCTGGCAACCCCTTTGCTAAAGGAAACAGCTTTTACTTGGTTACACATCTGTTACTCTGCTATGCAGCTTCACTAATGTGATTACAAGTTGGGGAAATAATTCTGTTTAAATGCATTGATGAGCCTACGTCTCTTCTGCTCCCTGGGACTTTGGTGCAAGCTCACTAACGCACCTGGGAATCTGCAATGACACCATGGAGAAGAGAATTTCACCCTGCACCCTCCCTCCTTATCTGTAGTCATACTGCCAAATACCTGAGACTACTGAAAGCATTAATACAAATTTACTATGTTTGTGGATACACCATACTGAAGTGGTGCATACTTTAATCTTGTTCCCAGTTCCAACTGACCTTCAGTATCCAAAAAAAAATCTTACATCTTCTCAGTGCCAGTTAAAGTGTTTAGTCATCGTGCAAGGGCACAACATCTAAGTAATATTGCTGCTTGATAGCGCTACTATTTACTTACTCTGCCTGGACGTCTAGGACTCGGAGCACTGCCTTGCCCCTCACCTCTCTGCCCCTATTCTCTGTAAGTGACCAAAAGGGTTCAGTTCTCAAGAAGGGCATTTGCAGCCTCTCCAAGTTCTCATATTCTACTTCTCTGCTTCAGAGGACCTTCAGACAAATTAACAGGCAAGGCAGCACACAGTGGGGCACTTGTATGTCTCTGCGTTTCTCAAAGAATCAAGGATTTCTCTGAAAAGATTTAAGCTTATGTATAAATGAGTGAAAGCAGCATTCCTACTTGAAGAGTGACAGATGATTTCCTTACAGCGACAGTAAGGGCTTAGCAGACCATAGTGTGAGAATCATTGCCATGTTGGGTATCATTCCTATGACAAGGGAAAAGTCACACAAGTGTCAAAACATAAGCAGTTTAAAAATATGATTTTTTTTTTTACTTCTTAAATAAGCATCATATAAGTGTAAATGTTTGCTGAAGGTTAATACTTCATTTTCAGTAGGCTTAATGCTACCGTGAAATCCTGTTTTCCACCAGATAATTATGCATTTGCTAACAGTCGGTTATGTCTTACCAAGACTGCTGTATGACATCACTTGGCCAAAGGAGCCGACACATATTTGCCGTGGTGTTGTTATACTTGGTGAAAGGTACCAGTTTGCTGTAAATTGGGTATGGTGACATGATAGTAAAGGAAACACACCAGGTAGCAGCAATCACTTTCAAGGCATGAGATTTTGTCTGCCAGACCCTGGACTGCAGGGGTTTGCAAATGGCACTGTATCTCTCCAGAGATATGGCAACCAGGTTGAATGTCGATACACTTACAGAGACACCTATATATATAAAATAAAGAAAAATGTTATTCTCTTGTTTTAAAGGTTCATGTTATTTTCAAATAGTCTTGCTAATTTTCTCTATGTATATAGAAAATTAAAAACATGGCAAACTATTTATAAGCTAAAATATTTATAAATATCATACTGATTAAGTCAGAAAAGAATGTGTGGGTGATGGGTCTGGGTCTCCAGACTGATGTTCCTGCTCTGCACTTCTCTAACTCCAGAAGTCCAAGAGAAAAGATTCATTCTGTCAAACCATGAAATTCTGATAACGGGGAAAGAAGATGCTTTTCCTCCTAATTCTTCTCTTTGCTACTGTGGTTTATCCACTCCACTAATTGCATTGAAATTCAAACAAGCATTTGAAATCCGTGGGATTATGCTATTAATTACTCTTTTAACACAGAACTTCATAGTCCCTGTTCTATTGTTTTAATTTTTTTAAGTGTCCTGCTTGACTGGTGATCTAATTTTCTCATTCAAGAAAATTAAAAATGTTATCACTTTTTAAATTAGATTCTAATGGAGTTACAAAACAGGAGAAATGAAGTCATGAAGCAGAATCTTTGCCTTTCAAGTGCCCTTAACTTCTCCTGTTCATATATTACAAAATATAATGCAGTGGTCTGTATTTCTGTCACTGAGGTGCCCCAGTTTATCACTGCAAGATTATAAATATTTCTTCTTAACTTTGTCAGAAATTTTTCTTTCAGTGAATAAGCTTCAATGTAATAGTCTTTGTGAATGTTCTAATGTGGGTCAAAATATAAAATGCCAATATCTTTTGTTTGCTTTACACAAATTATCTGTAATTTAAAATAAGTCTTCCTACAGCTTAAAATGAAAAATTGAGCATAGGTGATGCAATGGATATCAGTCTCTGTTTGTCAATTGAAGCCTCTGTTAACATGAACTGCTAATGGGAAATATCCACATTCTGACTCTTAAAATAAAACACCTTCTTCATAATGAAAAATTCCATGTTCAAAAATATTTCAGTGGATTTTTTTTGTAAAGTAATTTACACAGTGTGAAATAAGACAAAGATGACAACGCTTCAGTAATGTTTTGTGGTATTTATAGCAGCAATTCATTATAATTGTTTAAACATGGCCTTTAGTTTTATTGGTTTTATCTACAAAAAGATGTTGATTTCCCATTCGCACACTTTAGGTGTGTACTTTCATATTACATCAAAGTTCTCAAGGGCACGGGTTGAAAGGGGACCTAAGGTTTCTGTGATTAACCAAGGGTCTTCCAAGGTAGCAAAAACTTTACATAATGTTCTCTCTCTTTTTTTTCTTTTTCTTTTTTTTCTTTTTCTTTTTTTTTTTTTTTAAGAAACAAGTAAACACACAGGAAATATTGGAAGTGAGACAAAATCACTTGCACAGAGATACGCAATCCAGGCATTTTGAAACTCCTGGCTCCACAACCAGAGAAGGTATGGCAAGGCACATAAAAGTGATGCTTCTTAAAGTCAGCCTCTAAAACCTGTGTCTGTATTTTGTGGTCTGCTGGTGAGCTCTGATCACACCTGGCCTCTTCTCAAAAAGTGTTTGCTCTAACTTCCAGCTCCGCAAATGATGCCTACTATTTTTTTTCATGTATCACTGCTACCAAAAATCTGTAGGCAAAATCTGCCCTTGGTGAGGACTGTACAACCCTGTCATTTGTGATGGGTGATCTGAACACTGCTAGCAACTCTGCCAGTGACGAGTAAGCAAGCGCACATGCCTGGTTCCTCCTTAAAGCTTGATCATGCAACATCTCACTTAACCCGCTTCAGCAAAACACTTCTGTATGTCATTAAAATTAAGTGGCTGCCTCTGTGTTTTGCTGGATCAGACTGAGGAAACCAGAACCATGAAGATTTGCACGACAAAGTTGTTTCTTTGTGATTTTGGTAACTGCACAATGGCAGATGGAAACAATCAGCTTTTTACTGGTCTTTAATGACCATCTCACCTATTTCATTAGTCAGTCTTCAAAACAAGTATAAACTTCCAACACTTACCCATGAAATAAGTGGCAGTTTTGCAAACAGCACTACCAAAAATAAAATCTTTCAGCAGGTTGGGAATGAGGGTGAATGGCATGCAGAAAAGGCAGAGCATCAGGTCACTGACTGCTAGTGACAGCAGAAACGTGTTGGTGACTGTTCTCATCCGCTTGTTTCTTATCAGCACTGTAATTACCAGCATGTTCCCCAAAACGCTGAGCAGAAATATCAAACAATACAGCAGAATCCGAATTATCTGATGCAAATCTGAAAATTGTCACAAGGAAAAATCAGTTATGCAGTATACAGCTCAGAGACTAGTGTTATATGTTTCATCCTTTAATCAAAAGGTAAAAGCCTTTCTGTATTCAGTTTTACTAAGATTTATCTTTACACCAATGCAAAATCAGTGGAAGTGCTGAAATTCTTAAACTTATTTTGATCTACCTGAATTGTATAACATTAAAACACCATACATGCAATACACTGTATGTTTGGGGAGCCAAATACAACTTCTTAAATGCACATTCTGCTCACACTACTTAGTGTGCACCACTCACTCACCATGGGAGTTCCTCCTTTATGCAGAAGTAAGGAACAATGCAGCAATCAAAATGATTTTAATACATGGATATTTTTTTCAGCCTCAGAGTGCTATAATTTCATATTTAATCACTTTCATACACAGTATCAGATCAGATAACTCTATTGTTATTGAATTGCTCAAAGAGTAAAAATCATGTTTCTCCAAGTCCTTAGCACAGCTGTTTACATTTTGTGCCCAATAGTGCTACTGCTTTGGTTTTCCACTATATCCAAATTTT